>PVIR01002575.1:0-100435 GCA_004026965.1 Petromus typicus
CTTGCAAGTGCAAGGTCCAGGGTTCAATCCCCAGTAACCATGTACAACAATGTTGACGTGGAGACTCACACCTACCAGCAACCAGAGCCACATACCACAGTGCCAAATGTGGTGGCTCATGCCTGCCATCCCAGCACTTGGGAAGCAGAGACAGGAGGATTGCTGTAAGTTAGAGGCTGAGTTCAGGGCCAGCCTGAGCTACAAAGCAAAACCCTATCTCAAAAAAAAAAAAAAAGCACAATGTAATAAAGAGTTATAAAAGACATTTTTCTGTTGTCCAGGACATGTGGCTCAGTCCCAGCCACTGACACTGAGCACGCAGCCCTGTGTGGCATCAGGTCCCCTCAACACAGGAGGTTTTCATTTATTATAGAAAACAGTGGTGATTTCCTAAAATCATTGGTAGCCTGCATCATACAATTGTTACTATGCATTTAAATTAAACAATAGCCTCATCTTTTCCTCAACTGAGGAATCTTGAATGTCCCAGCAGCTTCCATCAGTTTGCTTAGGAGAGCAAGACTGCCCTACTTGGGCACTGCTCACAGTCCAGGCTGGGTGGTTCTCTGGGGTAAGGTTGTCCATAAATTGTAGGTTATTTGCCAACCTCCCAGGCCCGGTCCAGTGCATGCCAGGAGCACCCAAAACTCAGCTGTGGCAATCAGACATGCTTCCAGATATTGCCAAGTGTCCACTAGGCAGATAGGGAGGTAAAAATCATTCAGGTTAAGAACCAGTGTTTTAAAGGCAGTGCATCCTTCCCTCGCCTTACTGTGTTTCCTCTGCTAGACTAAACACGAAGTCTCCTCACCTCCCCCTCAGTCACTTGTGCATTCTGCTGATTATACAGTCTTTCCTGTTGTGATTACTTGTAGCACAGACTTTGAAAGCTCTTCACTATGACAGGTCTATCTACACTCAGATTACTTCTGAGCAGGTACTACCCTAAAGGAGCTGCAGTTTTATGATGTGACAAATGGTGAGACGTTCTGTAGATATGACCACGCAGCTAGACACCAGGCATTAATTATGTATGACTCTACTGAATCTGTTTTAGACAAATGAAGCCAACCTAACTTTCCTTCTGCAGATAGGCAGGCATTTAGCAAGGTTAAAAGTAAAAGACTCCAAGGAATTTTCAAATTAGTGGAAATCGTGGGTGCCTTTCCAATTAGCTAAAAAAAAAAAAAAAAAAAAAGGATGTTCAAAAGAGTCAGGAGGCATTTGAGAGGCAAGAAAGAACTTGAACAGCTGAAATAGCTATTCTTGTTCTCACTGTGGGTTAGATAAAGATCATCTTCAAGGGAGGCAAGTAAGTACACTGCTGAAGCAATTGTCAACGCGTGTTCAGTAGTCGTTGTGCTGAAGACCCTGTGCCAGGTCACTGGAGAGAGAAATGAGAGGAGAGCAGAGACCTGGTCATTATGGAGCTGAGAGTGTATGGAAATTACACACTAGCCTTTTTACATTGGGAAACAGTACTAGAGGGGAGACAGTTACATCAGCCAAGAGGTAGTCTTTCGTCAACTGCCAAATGAGGGTTCAAGCAGTGGTGAGAGTTTAGAAGAGAGAATCCTGCAGACAGGAGAGAGGAGAAGTGGGCCAGGAAAGGCTGGGACCTGAACTTGCAGTAGAGACAGAAGGAAGGAGTGAGGAAAGGCACCCGATAAGGACAGCTAGCAGAATGAGGTAACAGGTCAAAGCACATCTGCGATACGTTGAAGGAGATCTCAGCAATGAAGTCAGAGGGAAAGATGAGGCCAGATCTTTTGGGTCCTTGAATATCAGACTAAGAAGTCTTGATTGTATAATGCAAGCTATTGTTTAGATCCTATGAAACCTGTTTAGGTTCAAGACTCCCAGGAGGCGCCCTTTGCAGGATGTGTTCTGTGGTTAAATAAGTGGGAAAAATGGCTCGTGCTAGGTATGATGCCATCCTGGAGACTTCCAAGGCATAGCAGCATTGGGAGGCTGTGCTTAAGTTTGCTTAAGCCAAAGTTCTCAAATTATTAGCCCACAAGGCAGATGTCGAGGAGAGTTATAAGAAACAGGAACATAAAGCATTTTTCTCTGTGGTGCTCAGTAACGATCAGTGGGACAACTTAAAGGAAATTTGCAGTTTAACAAAGAAAAGGGAAGCCTTAGCTGTCTTCTCAACAGGAGACATATGTGGTTTGAGAACCATTTTAGCTACAATCAGTGTGTGTGTGCTGAGGACAAGTGTGGCCCGGACAGTCCCCTTACAGAGATAGCCTCCTCTCCATCATGCAGTGGCTCAGTCTTTCACTTTCCATGTATCCACCAGATATCTATTAACCACGTACTGTACACTGTGTGCTAAGCAAGGAAATACAAGGGTGAGGCATGGAGAGCTCTCCCCTGGCCTGTGGAGTTTAGGGTCTAAGTGGGAGAAAATGTATAGCTAAATTTTCCTGAGTACTATAAAAAATAAAAATGTCCTTCTAAATTTTTCTGGGTAATTATGCTCCAAGAGAACTTTTCTGTTTCCTGCTAATTATGCCACTGAGAAAAAACCATTTTACTATTAACAATATCACTGACCCTTGTCAAAATAATTACCTTTGGTGGTTTTTGTGAATAAGTGTGTACTTATTTGATCTTGGACCACTTTAACATTTGAAAATGTTGATTTGAAAAATGAAAAGGAAGTGAGGCATAGAGAGCAAGAGGAAATCACTTTTGTTCTGTTTTGATTTTAATTTCCTATATATGATATGCAGAAAAGTGCACATATCATAATGTGCAGCTTGATTTTGATGATGTGAATATACATTTGTAACCAAATGAATAAGAAGGTCACTGATTTCTCTAAAACCTGCTTCAATACCTTTCTACTTAAAACCCACTATAGTGACAGTTACTGCAACCTCTTTTAAGCATATATTCAATTTGCCTCTGTATTTATATGTATATATGCATGTGTGTATGTATGTGTGTGTGTGTGTGTGTGTGTGTGTGTGTGTGTGTTTGTGCATGCATGTTGAGTATGGATACAACATTCATCCTACAGAGAGTTTAGGGGAAGGCTAGGAGGCAGACCTTGCCCTAAATACATGACTTTTTGTGTTGTGGTGATGCTCAAACTTGGCTACACATCACCAAAATTTGTAAAAATTACCAATGTCTGAGTCTCAGAGAGAGAGAGAGAGATACTTGCTCTAATTGGTCTGTGGTGGGCTTGAGAAGCCGGCATTTCCAAAGCACTCTAGATGATTCTAAGGTGCACCCAAGGCTGCAAAGCCCTTCTACAAAGTGCTAAGGTAAAGCTACAGGTGTTTTCATAATATTAGCACCAGCCCAATGCCAATATGTCTAACTAATATTTGTAAACCTGAGCTTTCTGTGTCTAGATTTTAGGTAGCAGTTTGGCAGAAGAAGGAGAAATTATACGTGACTAATATCCTCCCACAGCCTGTCACCTGGGCAGCCAACCACTCTGAGTGCAGGACAGTGTGGGAGGTGAATAAGGCTGCCTTATTATAGAACAGCCTCTGCTCAGAAGACACTGGAATGCCATCAGTTAGGTACCAGGGAACGGAACGAAGGGTCTGTGACAAAAGCTATCCAACATCTCAGTTCTATAAAAGTATTTCCATTTTAGTGCAAATGTCTCCTGAGTAGCACACTAATAAGAGTTGATGTATTTCTTTATTTTTTCCAACCTTTACTGAATTCAGTCATTTTTTTTTCTTTTTTTCAAATCTTTATTGGTATATTACATGTACGCATCATGATTGCACTCCATAATGGGGATTTGTACCAGTATAAGACGCAGGTTAATTCTCATTTTTTCCCATAGTCCTACCCAACCTACCACCCCCCCATATACATAAAATTTGTTTCCTTACTTTTTTGTTATAATCTCATTATTTTTCTCCCTTCATCCTATTTTACTTTGAGCATTTTAAAATATATAGTCAAATTTTTGAAAAAATGTTATTTCACAAACATGTACTGCAGTTTCAAGAGTCTAGTGTCAGAAAGAAAGCAGCTTCCTCTCCTGAAATACAGTGGCTGAGGTGTTCCTTACCCAGGCGTCCAACCCACCTTGCAAACTCTCCTAACAACTGCTGAGCCCACACAGAAGAGCTGCCTCTGGCCACCGTAGGATTGTACCAGTGACAAGTTGGGTATCAGCCATCTGTGAGTCCTCAGCTTTTTTTCCTGTTCTCTGAAAATCATGCTATTGACTTCTTGCCCTTGTACATTTCCTTTGAATTAATTATCCACTTGACTTTAAAGATATGGCAGTTAGCAAGAATCTTGCTTTCATGGAGCTTATATTGTAGTGGAAAGACAGAGAACAAAGCCAACTAACAAATAACAACTTCAGTACTGCTGGGTGCTCTCAAGGATTCGGACTGGGAGAGGGCTGATGCCTTCAACACTCAAAGACCGCTTGACAGATGAAATGTGCGGGGAGCCATGCAGGGAAGAGGAGCCTCTCAAGAACGTTGATGGCAACAGCACCCCAGGAAAATGTATCTTCCTGTGCAGGGGAGGCTGTGCAGATGGAGCAGGGGTCCAGTGCATGGGGTGCGTGATGAGAAAGGGGCGCAGCAGCAGGAGTGAGGTGGGAAAGACATACAGGGCTGAATCTGCGGGTCCTTGGTGATCACAAAGAAATCTGGATTTTAGTCTAAGTTCAAAGGAAGCCTTGGTGCCTGGTAGACTGACTATCCTCACTTGGTTTAACTTTAACACATAATTAAGCAGATTTTTGTTCAAAAAGCAGCATGGATCTATTTTTCTCACATTGGACTCATGGAATTTTTTTTAGTTGCATATTAACTTGATGGCTAGTACCAGGTGATGAAAAGAAGATGTGAGACAGGCATGTGTTTGAATCCTTGCCCTTGACCCTGGTCATAATTGAGTTTGTGGTCTGTGGCAATCATTTCTTTAATTGAATTTGGTTTGCCAAGAGCTGAGGACTCCTTTGAAACCCTGTATTTTATAAAATGAGAATCTCCGTGCAGTACAGATAAATATGAAAAGAGGCACCAGGGTGAGACCGTCCCTGGCTTTGCTATGATGTATGCTCTTAATTTGATGGTCTACTTTGAGTTTTTCAAAATACCTAGGAAGCACTACCTGCCTTTTGGCAAAAAAAAGAACTGACAGCACAGCCTGGTGTTAAATCCCCACAGGAGGCCAGACGAGGGCCTTATCAAGTTACTGTAGAGTGCAACACACACCACCTTTACAGTGAGTGACTTGATCAATCTTAACTACGTAATCAAGTTTTCTTTATTTGTTTGGCATTAAACCCTAAATGCTCATGGATTATCTGTTTCTGTTGCTGACTTACTGAGCTGGTTGAGCTTGTATTGAGGTAGATGCATACATTTATATCATGGTGAGGTGCAAGTTGTGAAGTGACTGATAGAAGAACAGGGTTCACGATGGCAGTTATTGCACATGGCAGCTTATTGGCATATAAATTAAAGTGCTGCAAGGTAGAAGAATGGGAGAAAAAATTAGGTTGCTGTATGAGATCAGATCGATTTGGGAATCATTTGGGCATTTTGTTCCTCTGAAAATAGTTTGCTTAGAGGTCTCCAGCTGTATTTGGCATCTGAGTACATTCACAGTGAAGAAAAATTTATTTTATGACTGAAAGTTGCACAACGTCCTGGTGTCAAGCTACTGCACGCATAAATAACAAGTGTTTTGTAGAGATGTTTGGCAGTTGGTAGTGGAAGCCAGAAAGGGGCATAGAGAAGCAGGATGATAGACCTGCCCTGGGCAAGCTGGGCAGGAGAAACTTCCCGGGTCAGAGCACAGCACAGAAACAGGCAAAAGAAAGCAGTGGGAAAGGCAGGGACCAGTGCCAGGCCTAGAGGAGTCCAGTCCTCCAGTGGGCACTGCATGGCCCCGTCTCACTTGCAAGGCACAGGCTTCACCTCACAGTATTCAACAACACTTTGTCCGGACAGACATTGTGTGGTCATCTCAAATTTCTCTCCTCCAACTGTTTCTATCACTGGACTGCTTTATTTATTCATTGTTTTTGCTTTGTGATAACATGAAATTCCATTCTTATGCATGTTTACTTATTGTCTTCCTTACTACATTAACCATGATTGGCACCGGGGCAGGGTCATCTTTTCTTGGTTAATGTTTTTCCAGCCCTTCATTCTGCCTCGCAGACAGTAAGCAACCTGAACAGTGGTTTTTTTTGTTTGTTTGTTTTTAATCAACATGCAGAGCATGGAGGAAAATCCTCTGAGAACTGCTGTGCTCTTGGAGTCAGCCTTGGGTGTGCTCTGGGGCAGTTGTCAATGTGACTGTTTCCTGCTGAAGTAGCCCAAGGAGGACAACTCCACCCTGCAGATCCGGTCAGTGAGCAGTCCTGACACGATGCTATAATTTTTTTAAATTATCTATGAAATAGATAAAAATCATAGTTCCCATTGCAGTGTTCAGCAGGCAGAAATTTATACTCTATGTGAAATTTTCCAACTGCAGCCCAGGGCATAGAAGCACTGGGACTTGGACTCCAGGAGCCGTTCCTCCTCCCTCCCTCCTCCTGCCATTGCTGTCCTTACACTTGACACTGAAGCATTGGGAATAGTTGTCTCCACTGCACACACTGCACACCAGGGAGCCATGTGTGGATTCTGCAGAACTCCTGCCTCCAGAGCAAGTATGTGACCCTCCCAGCTGCTGCTGTAAGTTGTGCCCGGTTCTTGGCTCCAATGCTTGTTTCCTGCAGTGAGTGGCACAACTGCTCAGGGACAGTCCCAACCTGGGAATGCCTGAGGTTCATGCTGTTGTAAGTTTCCTCTGAGACTGAGACAGGCTTACCTAACCTTGTAGCAGACATGATCCCCAGACTAGCTGCACAGCAGAGTAAAGCCAATGCAGCCAGCGTGTGTCTACAGCAAACTGTCCTCCCATGGCCATTGCCAGGGGAAAACGGCCATATCCTGAGCACCTACCTTGAGTCAGGCACTTGGCAGAGATTTTTCTGCCATATGTGGGCTGAAGCAAGGTGGCTACAGGACAAAACAGCAGCCCAGCGTGATGCTGTAATTAGAAATCACATTCATAGACACACTGGTGCCAACACTATGACTGCGGGTCAAGGTGGAGCCACCTCCGGGTAGGGGGCCTCCCGCACACATGCCCCAGGCTGCGGTGTTACCTCCATTCCTGCTGAGCATGGCACCTGTATGGTTTGTACCTTTTTTTTTTTTAATCACTGCTGATTTTTTTTAAGTTGTGAAATAGGTAGGTTTTATATACGCATCATGATCACACTCAACATTGACAATTTGTACCAGTATATGACATGACTTGATTCTCATTTTTCCCATTCCCCTGCCCATCCTACACCCCCACCCCCTGTATACATAAACTTTGTTTCCATTTTTTTATTATCATCACAGTTTTTCTTTCCCCTCATTACCCTATTTCCCTTTGAATAGTTTATATTGTATAACATCTTTTATTTTTAGAACTCATTTATGTTTTCAGTTTCTCATATCAGAGACAACCCAATTGTGCATCAGCTGGAGACTGGACAAAGAAGACATGATTTTTTATATAGAATGGAGTATTACTCTGCCATAAAGAATGACAGGTTTGAGTCATTTGTACTCAAATGGATGTACCTTCAGGACATACTTATAAGTGTAATAAATAGATCACAGATGTGTAAATACTGTATCTTTTCTCTGATATGGTTGTAGTTTTTATGAGGCCTAAGACAAATGTATGGAAAAGCACGCTGAGCAAACTAACAAGCCAATAAGTGGTAACTCTGAGGGTGTGGTCTGTAGACAGGGACACCACCCTGCCAGGAAACATTGTGTGAGCAAATCTCAAACAGGGAAGGGTTTGAATTCCATTTCTATCTTTTTTTTCTTCCACATGTACCTTGTACAAGGAAAAGCACTCTAGTGTCTATAATTCTCCTTTTTAGACACTTGTCTGGTGTACTATCAGACTTAATAACAAATTACTTGAGATAATCATTAACTTTCCAAAGAAGTGGGATATTTTGGTTCATGGAATTTGAAAATCTGGTCCATGATCCACGTGTCCCATAGCTCTGGGGCTGTGACAAGGCCACACGTGGGCAGGACAGCATGTGGTAGAAAAAGCCACTCACATCATGAGCCCAGGACTAGAGAGAGAGGGACAGTGACCCAAGGCCCCCAGCAGGCTCTTCTGCTGGACTGAGCCACTCCCAGCAGTGGGGACCAAGTCCAGCCTGTGCGAAATAGTCCGAGTTATAGCTTGTGGCGAAAGTGACGAACACAGGCAGTAAATGGGTTGCCTTCACAAACGCGGGCACCTCATACACAGAATTACTCAACAGTTCCTGTGGCAGCAGTTCCTGCCAAGCAGCAATTTCATTTTTAGGATTTTTTAAATTTTTCAATTGTATATATTGGTATCAAGAAGGCAAAGCTTCTGTTCTGTGGTAAAAACTTTCAAGAAAATTAAATTTAAGAAAAACAAGAAAATTAAATTTTTAATTTTTGGTCTGAATTCATGAAGTATAACTCAGTAATTGTGGGAAAAATCTGGGAAAATATGAAATCCAAATTCAATTCAGTCTATCTTTGGTATTAATCAAAATTCCCAATGTTATCATAGTCAATCTAAGTATCTAGGCCATGGGGCTCTTCCTCCTTATTTCTCTATGGAAATATGCTGATTGTATTTTTATAATGCAAGTTATATATAACAACAGAAGAAAATGTACTCTATTATTAGGGAAATGTTTAAATTATTCCATCTAATGATAATGTAAAAATTATCTGATGACAATAATCACTGAGATATTGTTTTAAGAAAAGGGCATCAGAGTCATCTCTCAATTTCTGTTTATGAGCAAAGAGGGAAATAGGAAATTCTAGAACTTCTTTGACTCATAAAAGTATTCACACAGTTATAACCTTGGGAATCTGGGATTCCATTCTAGGACAATTGATTTGAATATTTAACAAAAATGAACCTAAAATACCAAAGTTATATTCTATAGGATGTGGCTGTTATTTCAGATTTGCAGGTTTCTTAGTAAATTGGTCTGCTATATTATAGAAATTTGTAAGGCTAGGTTTCTTAAGTAACAGAAAACAGTATATTGCTAAAGATTTTCACATGAATTCCTATATCCCACAAGAAAGTATAGATTGTAATTTTGATCTTCAAATTCTTGTTAATGTTTAGAACTAAATAGTAGATATTAATCTTATTTGTATATGCTTTAGCACTTAAAGAATGTCTGAATTTTGTTGGAAATGAAGAAAAGTTTTAGATCAAAAAATGGTGTTTTGATAAAATAGTCCAAAGAGATATAAAAATGTGTGTGCTGTATAGCTAATAATTTCGCTCTAAAATTGATATTATGTAGGAACTTTGTATTTTGACTATGACCTAAAAATCCATGCAAATCGCTAACTCTTACTTAATTTACCATAATACATGCATGAATACACAGGTGACTATAACATTACTTGGAAACTTGGCTGAAGAAATCTAAGTGTTGAAGTGAATTTTCAAGATTCTACCTGTTAATTTTAGCAAAAATGATGGCTCCTTGTGAGTGATGTGAAATGATGGAAAATATCCTACAAATATCAGCTTATAAGAAAACTCACCAAAGTGTGTTCAAGAGGCCACTGTTTGCCACATAGATAAGCAACAGCTTTGAGAAGAAGATGACGGTTGCCCAAGGTTGAGGTGACCTAGGCAGGAGCTGACAAAGGTCTGAGACTCACCTGCTTAGTCTTTTCCTTTCGTCTATGCAAATAACCCTTGAGACATTGTCACACTTTTCAATTTAATAATCAATAACTAGTGTAAAAAGCAGTGAACTAAGAATCAGGACACCTCTGAGTTTTTGTCCTGGTTTGTTCAACTTTAAAACTTCACCTAAGTCACGTATTCTTTGGGTTTTGCTTGCTGCTCTGTGAGAGGGTTGGCGTAGGTGGTTTCTGAGGCCCTTCTCATCCCCGTAAGAGGTGAGAGGGAAAATAAGCAGAAGTGTTTAAATCACCATCTCCAGCTAGTTCTTGTTGATACTGTTACTCCCCAAGTTAGAGAGCAGAATTGCACATGGTTGGGATATGGAATAAATCCTTTCCTAGTAAAGGGCACTGGAAATCTATGTGAGTTTTGCTTTCTTAGACACAGAGCTCTTCCAAACCTTGTAACTCCTTTTTCCTTGTCAAGCCATTGACAATAATGCCAACCTTCATAGGATTTTCCTTGCCCTTAGTAATTAGATGTCAATGTTATGGAAAAAGTAATAATCACAGAATATATGCACATGGTATGCAAATGGCAAAGTGATATTACTTTTAGTCCATTTGTGTATTTTTTAAAATTTTAGGCAATAGAATGAGACAATGACTGTGGTAATAATAAAGAAAAAAAGAAAACAAAGATTGTGTATTTAGGGCATGAGGGAATGCAGGGTGGGGGAAAAAGGGAAAAAATGAGAATCAAGTCATGTCATATTCTGGTACAAACTCTTAATGTTGAATGTGATTATGATATGTATTCATAATGTACCAATAAAAATAATTTTTTTAAAAAAAATTTAGGCAATAGATAACAAATAGATTTGGTAAAGAGCCCTCTCGAGAGCTGAGCTGAGATGGAGCATGCGGAGCTACCAGAAGTCAAAGTAGCTGCTGAAAGTGACAGCAACAGTCAAATCTCTAATCACTTGGTGCCAGTCAGAGGCTAACCTACAGGAAGTGCAGGGAAACGCTGGCTTTGTGCTATTGCACTCTTTCCTGTGGGTGGCACGAGGCGCACGTGAGATGCAGTAGCACAAGCGTAGGGCTTGTCTCATTGCATGGAGAAGCCTGAACCAAAGATCTCTGAAGTTCTTTGCACCTGGCTGGGAAAGGTGTAGGAGCACAGAATCTTGAATAACCTTCTAGGTCCTGTAACCCAGAAACCTCAGCAGGAAGTATTTATGGTATGTGAGAAAGAGCATCGCTGAGTATGGAACAAGTCCCTTCCAGGTTGGCAATCCATCAAGTCTGAGTGTCAGGCCAAAGGCAGAGAAGGCAGGTGGACCACAGGACCTGCAAGATGAGACCTCTGTCACTGCCTGTGGCTGTGCCTGAAATATCATATGCAGATTTTTGTCCAGGAGCTAAGCTTAAAATGTTCTAATAAGTTTCTCTGCTTTCAGAAACTCATACAAGTGACTGTCAGTTTAGTCTTAATATTTGGAAATTTAAATACCTTTCTTTCAGTGCTGAGTAGAACTAAGTAAAATCAAAAAAAGACATTTCACTGGGGTGACACTTGAGCTGATGTCTATGGAATACGTGTACAAGACCTGGACCAGTAGAGACATGTTCACTGTCAGTATTCTGTTCAGCATGTGCTGGAGGTCCCAGGCAACAAAATGAAGGAGACAAAAATATCCAGTGTAGAAAACAAGAAATAAAGCTGTCTCTGTTTTCAGATAAAATGATCCTGCACTGTGAAAAATCTGAAGAATCTATGAAAAAAAGGCCATAACTATTAAATAAATCTGGCAACATTATAAGATACAAGACCAATATACAAAATCAACTTTATTTCCACATATTAGCAATGAACAATTTTTATATGAAATCTGTAAAACAATTTCATTCTAATCTAGCTGCAGAAATAATATATCTCCAAATAAACTTAACAATAATAACAAATCCCTTAAATACATACACTGAAAACTACTGAACATCCTGGGAAGTGATTGAAGAATTACATAAATGAAACCTAAGGTTTGGAAAACAACATTATGAACAGCAACAATCCTTATGTCCATCTACAGATTCAATGAAAACTCATGAAAGATTCAGTAATTTCCAACTTGATACTAAAATTGGGTCCAGAATACAAATTTCATAGGTAATTTCAAAAGGAGGACAAGTTGGAAGACTCACACTTCCTAACTTCTATCAAACTTACTAGAAAGCTACAGCAGTCAGGAGAATGTGGTGCTGGCATAAATACCACAATAGATAAATGGAATAAAACTTGAAGAGTTCCCAAATAAACTCTTTCATTTATGGTCAACTGATAAGGATTGGAAAATAGCTAATGTGAAAATAAGAGCCATCTGACTACATGGTGCTGACAGCCTTGGGTCACCACATGCAGATCACTAAGCCTGGACACTTACCTCTCACACTGTATATGACTGTTACACTGGGAAGAGATGAAAAGCCCAAATGTAAGGACTAATACTATAAACCCCTAGAAGTAAATATAGATATACATCTTTATGAATGTAGGTGAAGATATGGTTTTTTAGATATGAGACCAAAGCAAGTGTCCAAAGATAAAACAGGTAAGTTAGAATTCATCAAAATAAAAATCTCAGTAAAATAATTTTTGCCATTAAGAAAGTGAAGAAAAAATATTTGCATATCATGTTTGACAAGGGACCTGTATCTGGAATATATAATGAACTCTTATATATCAGTCATAATAAGTGATATGACCCACTTAAAATAAGCAGATCTTTCCCAAATAATAAATAGAAATAACCAGTAAGCTATGAAAAAGTGATCAATATTATTACTCATAGGGAAATGCCAGACAAACCAGTGACGCTATATTACTTCATATGCACAAGGTGGCTACAAACAAAAAGACGATGCCAAGTGATGTCAGGAAGATGTACAAAGTGGAAGCATTATACATCACTGCTGGGAATGTAAAATGGTGCAGTTTCTAAATCAGTTGGAAACTTTCCTAAAGTATTAAACAGACTTATCATACAGCTCTGTAATGATGTTTCTTGGTATATAACCAAGAGAAATGAATATATATATATTATATATATTATATATATATATATCTCCACATAATATATATCCACATATATATATATCTCCACATAAAAGCTTCTACATGAATGTTCACAGCTGTGTTATTTCTAATAGTCAAAAAGTAGAAACAATTGGCAAGCATATCAACTGAAGAATGGATTACAAAGCATTATATCAATACATACAATGGAATATCGTTCATCAGTAAAAAAGAGTGAAATACTAGTGAGTACTCCATCATAGATTAACATTGAAAACATGCTAAATCAAAGAAAGCACTTAACAAAAAGACCCCGTCTTGCGTGACTCCATTATGTGAAATATCTAGTACTGATTTATAGAGACATAAGGCGTCATAGTGACTGCCTACATCAGGAAAGGGTTGGGACAAGACTGCTAATGATTATGGGATTTCTTTTAAGGGTATTGAAATGTTCAAAAATTAATGTTGGTGATGGTTGTACGACCCTGCGAATGTGGTATAACAGATATGGAACTAACGTTTTAAATGAAGACTGGTGTGACCTATGAATTACTTTGTAATGAAGCTGTTTACAAGTGTTGCATAATAACTTTCATCTTAATAACAAAGTAGCTTATGTTGAACTGAGACACAAGAAGACACTCAAAGCCACAGGTATTGATAAGATCCAGAATACAGACAGAAACTAGCAGGAACTGAAGAATAAGGCAACAGGGAATAAGGAGCAAGCAGGTTGAATTTTTTCCCAGTGGAAAACTCCAACTTATATAATAAATGGAAGCTAGAAATGAAGCCAAAACCAAAACATCAGAGGATGGAGTGCAGCTCTGCTACAGAAATTGAAAGTTGAATGCATAAGCTTTGAAAAAAGGAACTACAGGAGGGAAATGTCTCCTCCTCATTCCAAGACCAAAGAAACACCATCAAATAATTTGTACAGTGGCAGTTTATATAAAGAATCATTAGATTATGATAGAGAAGAATTATGAAAAGAGTTCCAGCCCAGTGGATGGCAGAGAAATTTTCCAGGTTTCCCAGGCAGCTCTGTGCACAGTTGCAGAAATGACCCTCTGGGGCCAATGACGTCATGCAGATGGTTGGGCACACACACCATCAAGGCTCTGGAGACCCACGCACAGATGGCCAGCCTGTGGGCAGAGTGTCAAGTCAGCAAAAGCCAAGCCTCAATGCCAGCCTTTCTCTATGGCACAAAATTCGGCTGAAAGTATACACGAGGTGAAGGCAAAATGATTGAAAATGATATAAGAAAATCTGAGTATCTATGCTCATATTTCTTGTGAATGGAAAGGGGTCCAAGAGAGCAAGGACATGTGGTGAGGGGGCAGGGAAAGAGTAAGGAGAGTGAAGATGCACCATGTGCGTGACACTAATAACTCCAGTGAATGTAAGCACTATAAGCCATAAACGTGAGCTAAGATCATTAAGAACAAAAAGGGGAGAGGAGAATTAAATGAGAAGGGAGGGAGGGAAAAGGATTTTTTCAAAACAAGTTTTATTGTCTACATGTACCTACATCCTCAGATGATCGCGAGCTTTGTGTACTGCAAACATGTACTAATAAAAAGTCAAAGTATATTTTAAGTAAAAGGATAGTTACAGAGATAAAGAGGAATATTTTATCATGATAAAACTGTCTTTATTCATCAGAAAACATGAGGACCCTAAACATGTGTGCACATAATAAAACTTTAAGGGTAAAAAGTAAAAATAAATAAATAAATTCTCAACCAACTCAACCTATTTTGATAATAATTCCAATAGACAAAAAGTAATAATGTAGCAAACTAGAACTCTGCGACATGGCTGATCTTCAGAGCACATTTCTCCCAGCACTAGAAGAATATGCATTCATTTAAAGTGGACATCATGTGCTCACCCACAGAACCACGTGTCATGTCACAAGGAAGACCAACACGTTTTTAAATGGAAAGACGAGTACCTTCCGTGACATCCTTGAACTTATGTTAGTAATCAATAATACGGTAGCTGGAAAAGCCTCAAACAACTGGAAATTAAAGTTTCTTTAAAAATGGTATGCACCATGAAAGGGAATATTTCAAATTTAATGATAATGAATTTGAGAATATCAAAATTAGTGGGCTGCAGCCAAAGCAATGCTTTTGGAGAATTTATAAGATAAAATTCTGTGAGAAAAATATGAATTATGATCCTGTCTTACAAATTCTGCAGAAAGAGCAAGTAAAACCCAGGATAAAAAATAGGAGAATAATAAAGGTAAGAAACTCCTACATATCATATAGAGGAAATTAAAGGTGAAAGTACTTTTAAAATTATAAAGTTGATAATCATTCAGCAAGAATGATGGAGAAAGAGGCATGTTCAAGTTATCAATATCAAGAATGAAAATGAAAATATCACTGAAGATCCTCCAGAAAATGGAAAGATAATAAAGCAACATTGCAGTAAAACTTCATGCTATATGAATATCACACCTTAGATAAGGGTACAGAGTCTTTGAAGAAACTTACAAAAATTGATGAGAGATGAGACAGAAAATCTGAACAAGCATACTCATTTTAAATAAATTAAATTTATAATCTAAAAACCTTTCCAAACTGAAAACTGTAAATCAGCTTTCCTATTTGTATTACACACTTGGGGAAGGTACACAGATTATATGTACAACTCTTAGAAAATAGAGAAAGAGGCAACACTACCTAATTCCTATTTTGTTCACACTCTAATACCAACTCCTGTCCCATCCTGTTTTCCATACTCAACCAATATAGTAAAAGAAGACACCATAACAAAAAATATGCCTTATAAAGAAAGATTTAAAATTCATCAATAAAATGTTAATAAATTGGATGTAGAAATATATAAAGCACATTGTACTCAATGTATCCATAACATTCAAGGTTAGATTAATATTTTTAAAAATCAGTAATGTAATGTATTTTAATGAAAGGATAAGGGGGACTTTTATTACCCCAGTAGATAAAAGAAAAGCCTTTTACTACATTTAATGTCCATCTGTGATTAAAAAGCAAAGTTCTAGTTAACAAGGAATGGGAAGACTCTTCCTTAGTGTTATCAACAGCACCTGTCTAAAAGCATAATTAATAATGAGATAGTGTACACTTTTCTTTATGATCAGGAGTAGGGAGTGGACATCTATTCATATATTTCCTTTTTTATTCATATATTTCTATTAAATATAGCACTGGAGGTCTTGGCTCATGAAATAAGGTAAAGAAACAAGGAAAAATTTGGAAAGAAGTATTAATTTTTTAATTTACAGACAACATAATAATCTGCATTAAAAAGAAACTTACAGAAATCTACAGCATGAGAACTAATAAGTGAAGCTGTCAGAGTTGTAGGATACAAAGTCAAATACAAAAGCCAATTATTCCTGTATACAATAAAAAGTAAAATATCATTTTAGAATTATAGCTGCAGTAGTATCTAAAAGCACTGATTATTTGGAAATAAATTTATCAAATATTATGCAAGATGTCTATAGTGAACACTAAAACATATTGTTGAGAAAAAATAAAGACGGTCTCAATCAGAGGAGGAATGTATGATATTCATGAATTAAATGGTGCCAGTTCTTTTCAGATTAGTTTGTAGAACCATGACAGTTGTAATCAAAACCATAAATGGCTTCACCTGTAGTAATTTACAAGTTAATTCTAAAATGCATACAGAAAAGTAAAGGAGCTAAACATATAAGTCAATATTTAAAGCAAAAATGCTGGAGGACTTAAGCTATCAGATTTTTAGTTCCTCTGAACCTGCAAGACTAAAAACAGTGTTCATTGACCCAGGGAAAGATAAATAGATCAATGAGACAAAATAAAATAGCTAGAAATAGATCCACATATGCAAAATCAATTTATTTTTTTAAAGGAAGACTTCAAGGTAATTCAACAGCAAAATCAAGAACTTCTTAACAGACTAAAAGTAAAGGGTTTAAAAAAAAACAGTTGAATAAATAAATCTATGATGAGAAACAATGACAACATAGGTGTAGGCAAAAGTTTCTCAGAGAGCACACACAAGTAACAGATAAACTGGCGGATTTGAGTTGATGAAGAGCCCAGACTTCTGCTCCTCTGCAGATGCCCTCAGGAAGGCCCCATGTGTGTGAAGGGGCTGCCTGCTAAAAGAGAGTAGTTCTGGCCCCATAGGCACAGCTTCACTTGTGGTCTGTTCCGTGACTACCATGTGCAAGTGGGAAATACAAGCACAAAGGAGAACCCAGATACATAAAAATACCAAGAAATAGCAGTGAAATTTAAGAGCACTATAATTTAGTCGTGAACAATGCGAAGGCAGAAATCTCTCCACTCCCAGCCGACAGGGCCATGGCCTGGCCTTGCTCTTTCAGTCCTTTGTCTTATGCAGGAGACCTTGGTCCAGGATTACTATGTGTTCCTCTTGTTCCCAAGTGCTAACAACCAGCAAGAGACCCCACCAATTGTCACACTTTTGTCTCATTTTTCTACCAGTTGGAGTGAGAAAAACAAAACCTATTAGCTTTTCTTATCAAACTTCTTCATGCTTTATGTGACACCACAGAAATCCTGAGCCCCTGCCTATGACCCCCCCAAGCACTGACTTTTTCCTCTTTAACTCTTTTCCTCTATAGCTCACAGAGGGAGGGACAGGGAAGTGACTGTTAGCCAAGAGACCTTTGTATATTTCTGTCCTTTTTCTATTCCTGAAATGGTCTTTTCTGAGCTCAAGTGCAATTGTACCTGTGAGAGAACAAGTCCACAAATTCCAAAGGCTTTCCTAATATGCAGGAGCATTATAATGCGATGTGAACTCAACTCGTTACTGCACCGAATATGTGAGAACCATTTGGTCTCACTAAGGATTCACACTTTTTGATTCTATTTCTGTGAAGTTCAAAATAACTCAAAGCAGTAAGATATTATTGCAGATGTAAAATCCACAGGGCTTCGCACCTCACTGGACACTGCACAGGCAGGAGCCTGTCAGACAGCCTTGGAAGTGTTTGCTTCTAATTTCCTTCCTCTCCTCCCTATGGACTATAGAGCACTCTTGCTAGTGAAACAGCAACTGGCAAGAAAGCTTAAAAATACATAACATTCATGAACGTGCCCATACCCAGGTAAATGCACACATACGCAGAGGGAAGGAGTCTAGTTTAGGCTTACATGGGGCGGTTTTGATGTGATAATTCTCCTGGTAAGATGTACATCTCTAGAGGAGCCAACAGGAGCTAGGCCACAGATCTGTTCCTCCTCACATGTTTTGTTTCATATGTGAAAAAAAAAAAAAAAAGAACAAAAAACCCTGACAGTATATTGGAAGAAGAGAGATTCTCCACTATCTGTGAAACAGAAGGAGTTGGGGTGTAATGTCACAGAGCAAGAGCTAATTCTACACCAGGACACCAGAGGCTATTAAAAGGTGGAAGTTTACCCATGCATGTGGACTCCACTCTCTAATGAAGTGAAGCACAGAGTTAAAGCTGTGATGGGTTTTCAAAGGAAAAAAACTGGAAATTACAGAAATGAGGTAAAGGGCAGTCACATCATTATCTTTGCAGACCACAGCTACAAGGACAAAAGTCTGGTTATCTTAACAGAATACACAGTTCTGCTATTTACAGCTATCTCTGTGATACATCCAATACACCTGTTCCCAGGAGGTTATCTCATCTTTTAGGAAGGGTTATGCAAGCAAGGTCCCACAAGTGAAGTTTGCAGTTAGTTAGGTAAAAGGTCACGTTCTTAGGTTGGGGAAGGAGAGGGCAACATGGAATAGCTCTGTTTATGTGGATCTCACTGGGGGAGGAAGAAAAAAGGAGGGCACAAGATGGTGGAAGGGAAGCAGATGTGAAGGGCCCTACATATGCATGTATGTAATTGTTACAGTGAAACTCATTGATTTATATAATTAATATGTGCTGCTAATTATAGGTTAAAAGAGAATGAGTGGGAGTTTACTAAGATTAACAAAAGAACATCTCAAGGCAAGGTAAATGAGCAGTAAGGGTGCAGTTGAGAGCGAAGGTCAGGCATGCCTAGAAGGTGATGTGGCCGGGCATGGGTAGGATAGGAGGTGGGAGTCTGAAGAATAAAGCAGAATGCTCAAGCCACACACCAAGTCACTTGGATTGCATCAGTACCAGTTTTTTAATACTATTCTTGCAAGTTTTCTGTAGGTTTAAGATGGTCTTAAAGTATAAATATAAGAGATAGAAAAAAAATCTCATTAGCTGATGATAGAAGTTTACAAGGAATGGGTATCCAACAGTGAACTGACCAGACAATTAAAAAGGATGCTAAATATGCTAAGGATTCAGATGATGATGATGATAATAATAATAATAATAATAGTAATAAATACCTCCCTGTGAGTAAAAGTTCACTGAGGGAAATCTAGTATCTTCTTTCAGGTGTGGAATTTCAGGACTAGAAATGGCAAGTTGTGTGGGTCAGAGGCAGCAGATGGGCGGAAACGCCGACCAGAGGACCGAAGCAGAGACGCTGCTGACACATCTACCATGGGGTGGGGCTCTGAGGGGAAGGAGACCCAGCAGGGGCAGACATAATGGGTGTGTCCACACAGGGGATCAGTCAATAGACTCAGGACCTTGACCATATCCAACATTAGGGGAGGGCAATGTGAAGTCCCAAGAAGGAAGGAAAAGCAACCTTCTGTGAAAGAGGAAATGATGTCAGTTGGATAGTCTTTCTGATTAGTACCAGGATCTGAAATGTGGCTAAGGGTGCAAGGACCAGGGAACAGTAGAGGTGAAAGACGTGGCGAAAGGCAGTGCAGGAATCAGAAGAAGCGCATTAAGTTTAGAAGGTGAGAATGAAAGTTGGAGGAAGAGGCACCAGCAGATGCTTCTGTGGGTAAGAAATATCTTAGAGTTCAGCTCCTAGGGTCATAGCTCAGTAGAGTGAGGGGGCCTTTTTCATGCAACACAAGGGAGACTGTGTCTAAATGTAGACGATAATCATTTGAATTATATTGACTTACTTAGACATACTTCAGTGCTTGGTCAATTAGCAATTTGTCTTTTGCCACTAAGGCAACACAACTTTTGGTGACAAAACAATTTTCACTAATAAGAAAGAAACCTGTGAAAATGTTCAAAATTTAAAGTAATTCTTTGCCATTTTTTATTGTGTTTTCTTAATCTAATCACTTATGACCTAAGTATCTCAGCTTCAGAAAAGAGAAAAAATAAGTATGTAATGAACAATAAAAAATGCCATGTGTTTATTACTGGTAATGCTTATTGGAGTTAAACAGAAATCTCCTCAAGAAGATAGAAGGAGGATTAAAAATATGTTGAGAAAATCCATTTGTTACTGCTGACTGGGAAATTCTGCAGAGCTTTTATGGCAACCGATAGTTACATTTAGATATTTATTTTCAGCTTCTTTTATTTGAAGCTGAGTAATAAGAATGTGTCCTTTCAAAAGGGACGAGGCGGTGAGTCACACGGGAGCGAGCTGGCAAAGAACTCCCTCATCATAGGAATTTGATATTATTGGTGGTAATTTGCCACCAGAGAGAATTTATAAGGATCGAGTGAATTGCATAATGTTCACTTTAGACAGGGGAAAAAAAAAAAAAAAGGTTTGCCCTTAGTCTTTAAGGAAAAACTGTAGGGAGAATAATTATGCCATTTTAGTTAGCATAGTGCTTTTGCACACCTATCTCTTATCCTGTAGGAGTGGAGGAGGAAGAGTTTATTAATTCACCCTTGCAGGCAAGGGAGGAGAAGGTCAGAACACATGGCTCAAGGTCACGCCTTTATTATGCAGCAGAGAAGTCTGTGTCTCCGAATCCTGTGCCTGTGTACCTCCCTGGAAATACAGGAAGCACAGCTGTCCCTTGGTTTTCCTGCAGTGGGCTCCAGGGCTCGCGAGGATTCTGAAATCCCGCGCACGCGCTCATGTTCCTTGTGTGACCTCGGCACATTCCCGTGTACTTTGTTGTCTCTGGATTACTAGTGGTACCCAACACAATGGAATCACTGTGTAAATACTTGTTATATTGTATTATTTAGTGAACATTGGCATTAAAAAATTCTATATATTTTTAGTACAGATACAGTATTTTTTTCAGTGTTGGGAATCAAGCTCATGTCCTTGCCCAGCAGAGCAAGCTCTCTGCGACTGAGCTAGCTGCACCCCAGCCCTGAACATAACTGATATTTTCAGTCAGTAGGTGGTTAATTCCGATGCATATCCTGCATCTATGGAGGGCTGACCTAACATTCTTATTTCTGCATAGCACACTGAGGGTGGTGACTTCACCATGGCCTGGTTGCGACTGGTATTTGCATGGGCACTCTGTTGGACTTTTAGTTGACGCTGTGGCTTGTGGAACTTATTGTATGTTTTGCTCTCTTTCTTCAACCACCCTGGGAAGGGGACGGACTATGGATATGAGTCTTCGGACTCTACACAGAGAGATCAGTTTCTGACCAGTGAATGTCTACCTGAGACTGTCCCCGGTGAGGGTGTATGCCAATGCTGGGCTGAACCCATAGAGACTTCCAAGGTTAGGGTTACCTGATGATCAGGAGTGGAGCGGAGGAGGGGGGAGGGAGGAAAGAGAGGAAGAGGGACAGAGGGACAGATTTGAACTTTAAAACAGCTTTTGCTGATAGTCATTTTGCTATGTATTACATCTATTAATTATTTTTCTCCCTCCTCAAAGTGCTAGAGTTCAGCAGTTTGTGAATTCTGTCGCTTTGTGTTTATTAAGGGGTGTGGTTCTCATGCTTCTCTTGGATCCTTTTCCATATCTTGCCTTCTCTAATAATATCACCTCATAAATATCACATACGGTGCTTCCTCTGTTCTTTCCCTAGAATCTGCCCTCTACAACCCATTTTAGAGCCAGACATGTACTGCCATCATAGTGAAGCAGCTGGGAATTCTTTCATGCATTTAAAACATTTTTATAATAAAAGTGATGTATCTCATTGTAAAAAATATCAATGCCAGAGCATTTGAATTGGAGTAAAACCTCCCACTCCCCTCGCCTCCTTACTCCCACCCATCTATGGATTAGTAGTTTTTAATAGTCCATTCAGTGTATGTGCAGTTGTTCCTTTTGATGTAATGTTAACAGTAAGATTTTGGTACTGTTCTGTGACTTTCCTAATATTTAATAATTTTCCAAAGCTGTTTTTGTAGCAACAGAATGAGATCCACTTAACTATTTTAAATGCCATGGTTGTTCACTGTATGGAGATACCATGAACTGCAGTATTTAACCTGTCTTCTCTTAGTGAAGAACGGTACATGTCACTGTTCTTGCCGCTGCAAATAACGTTGTAGCAATTGTTCTTGGATGTATTAATTTGCATGCATTATTTTGCATGTATGTATACGTAGAATTCTTACTGCTTTTTAGTAGTTTCTAGGTATTTCCTCACTCTCTCCTGAACTTGGTCTGAACTGTGGTTATACCATTTCCATGAGTGCCTTGCTTCTGCACTGTAAACTAGTCCTAGCAGCTCATATTAATTAATAACAACTATACATTGATGACAGAGGGAGAGGAGAAGAAGAAAAAAGGAGGGAGAAAAGGAGGAACAAGGAAAGGAGAGAGAGAAGGAGAGAGAGAGGGGTGTGGTCGGAGAGACATCTGATGCAGGACATGCTGTGGCCCTTCTGAGTCTCAAGTTTCCAAGAAGGAAACATGGACGTCAATATATTTTTAAGGCAGCATAGGTCATTCTGATGCTCGGTCAGAACTGGAAATCACTGAGCTGGTTCCTGGTTTCTAAGTTTTCCCATAATTATGGCTAAATCTGTCTCATTCCATTGTTCATTCTGTGGGATGTCACTTTTTACTTTCAAAATAGCTCTTCATGAATTAATGCAGTTTGAAAACATCCCTTTATCCATTTATAACCAAAATTCTTTTCACTTCTTTTTACTTGAAAATATTTTTACCAAGTAAACAATGCTACTGGCTCAATTCCTCTTTCCTCGGTGGACTGCAGTGGCTGGTCATGGCTCCGGGGCCCCAGGTCTTCCACAACACCCAGCCTGCAGCCAGTGTCCAGTCCCCCTTCTTGCCCATGTTTCCTGTGAGTGGCAGGTGGGAAAGCACAGTGACGGTGAGCTTGGGCCCCACACTCACACTTTATGAAAGAGTTGGGGTTTGCTTTGGCTCATGGTGTTGGGAATTCAGTCCACAGCCAGTTGTTGCTGCTGTGTTTGGTCCGAGGTCAGATGGAACGTCATGGTGGGGTGAATTGGCATAGAAAAGGCACTCAGTCCATGGACTGGCTTTGCAAGAGGAAGGGAAAGCCAGGGGCCGATGTGCTATCATCCTGCCAAGGGTGTGCCCCAAGTGATCAGAAGACCCCTTCCAGGCATCATCTCTTGAAGTTCCCACTGTGCCCAAGAGTGCAACAGAACTAAGAACTGTTAGTGCCAAGCTGGGGACAGAGCCTTGCAGAAATGAGCCCTTAAGGGCCATTCTAGATCCACAACGTAGGATAACATTTCTGATTCCCAAAGGGTAATGTCCATTTCATAATCCAAACTACATTCTGTCCATCTCCAAGACTCAGAGTGATAATTATTCCAGTATTGGTCCAAATTCCAAGTGCAAAGAAAGTGAGACTATAAGCAAACTCAACAAGCTCCTGAAAAAAATCAAAATAGTTTCCATATTTCTGTGATACAATAGTAGGAATGGGGAAACAATTCCTATTCCAAAGAAATTTCTAGAAAGAAAATAAGAAAAAAAAGCAAAATTGAAATACAGATAAAACAAAACATTAAATTGCACAGCAGTACGTCAGGCATCTGGGGTACAACCTGATTCTCGCTAATCAGCAAAACACATCAACAGCAAAACAATGTCAATTGATGGTGAAGTTACAACAGATTACCGCTTCCGTATCCGTGGCTCTGGGAACTGACT
This sequence comes from Petromus typicus, assembly GCA_004026965.1. Lineage (NCBI taxonomy): Eukaryota > Metazoa > Chordata > Mammalia > Rodentia > Petromuridae > Petromus > Petromus typicus. The sequence goes on from PVIR01002575.1 coordinate 23,740, forward strand.
GCAGCTCCAGCCAGTGGCCAGCCGAGGAAGGGACTCCTTTCTCCAGGAGCCCAGAACTGCGCTGTTTCCCAGTCGAGCCTTCAGAGGAAACTCCAGCCCTGACCCACAGGCTGCAGGCTATTGTCTCTCTTGTGAGAAACTCAGGCCGGCAGGTCCTTAATCGCTGACCTGCTGAAACTGGGGATAAGAAATGAGCAGTATTTTAAATGGCCGCGATTATTTTTTACAGACAAACACATAACAAACATATGCTGGTTCCCCTGCCTTTGTCCATGTTCCTGCTTCTGCTGAGGGCAGCTTGATTGGCCTTATCATTTCCCTGCACGCTTCCTGCTCAAGTCTGCAGCACATGGAATCTTTTCTGCTCATGTTTGATAATATATGTAAATAACTAAAAGGATCGTTAACACAAATGGTACATGTATCAAGCATAATTCCTCCGTGTTAGTAATGAAACGTTTCCCTACGTTCTGTGCTTGACGGACCGCTTCCACAAACTCTGCGTCTTGCCTGAGCTGTGGAGGGAGCTGAATCCCAGAGAGTTTAAAGGATTTGGCTCAGCTTTTCAGTCCCACAGTGGGTAGAACTCAGGTTGGAATTTTAGGGCAACTAACTCAGAACTTCCACTGCACTGTGCTACAGCCCCCCTCTTCCTGAATAGTAGAGAGCTAATATATTTACATTATTTAAAAAATAAGTTTTATTTAATTTTAATGTATTTTTTTGTTTTAGCAAACCTCTTCTCTTGCCCCATTTATATACAGTTTTATTTCTTAAGCCGATTACTTCTTTCTGTGTATACGTATTTATTTAACTCTACACAAGCTACATCATTGTGCTAGCAATCAAAACAAATCTTTTTAAGATGTCTGCTACAGATATTTTGAGGTCCGGGTGAAGCGGAGTGGTCTCCCAGCTTTTACTGGCCTTTCCCCGCCATTCTGTTTACCAACTCTTATACCGCTTTTGACTGTTGTACAAAATAGAAAAATACTAAGCCAGTACATCCTGGAACATATTTGGCGCTCATTTGTTTCTGATAATGTCCCTGGCCAGGAGAGAGATTTTTCACCTCTCTGACAGCTGTCGTATCCCACAAGTAAACTGCACCTTTAGTCAACGTTAGGGGAACATCCAGAAATTTAAATTTCTGTTCCTGTCATCAGCACGGATCGCACTGAAAGGTTCCGCTATCCGTGCTGTCAGACTCCACTTCCAATTCCACCCACATCAACTGCTGGCTCTACTTGAACTGGGGCCTGAGGGCCCGCCGGACCTGTCACAACGCAGAACGGCTAACTTCACCCCACACCCGCAGAAGCGCGATTCCCCTTCTCTGTGAGCGAGGCCGGGTGCACCTCGCGCGCCCTCCTGCTCTCACACCTCCGCGCGGTTCCTGGCTCTTGCGGAGTGGAAGGGTGGAGGCGAAGCAGAGACGGCCCTGGAAGGAGCGTGGGAGACGGCGGCTCCCAGCCCCGTCTGTGTAAGAGACGGGGACTCTCCACGCCGCCTCCGGGCGCCGCGGAGGACCAAGCGCCCCCATTCCTCAAGTCGCCTTGGTGTCACTTGCAGAAAGTGGCTGGAACGAACTCCGAGTGGACACGAAGAGCTCAGGGCGCAGACTGCATCGTCCCTGCAGGGTCCCGCCCCACGGCACTGTTGCGCAGCAGAACGGTGCTGTCTAGACTGCAGGGCCGACGCCAGACTCTGGAACTTCTACAGGCTCCGGGTTCACTTAGCTGCTTCAGCCTTAATATGTGCTCCCTAACAAAATCACCTTATTCCTAAAGTCTAAGAAAGATACTTATTAACTGCATCATAAGACAAATATATTATATAACATTTGCTGAGCCTTGTAACAATGATCAGAGTAGTATTTTAAGTTAACCCTTTTTCTGATGATATTAAAATTACAAAATACTAAGATGTTTACCTACTAACACTATAACCAAAGGGTCATTGTCAACACTATTGACATTGAGAAATTGGTACGGAGATCACACATGTGCACAGAAATAACATGGTTTATACATTTATATAGTTCTAAATTAATACTTCTTATCATGTATTTACAACAATGCTTTAAAGCAGAGACTAACCACCCATTTTAGAAAAATCTATATTTTCATAATAACAAAACAAATCATAATGATACATGGGTTACCAAACTCAACACTCTCCTTACTACATAGTCTGTGTCTCTAGTGTGGTACTGTCTCAGAGGAGCATGTAGTTTTCTCAAAGGAGAGTAAACAGAAGGTAGTCATAGCTTTATATTTTTATTGTTGTCTTGATTTTTTAGTAATTATAAAAAATAATTTTTACATGAACTTTGTAAAACATCCAAACAGGTTTAGATAAATTTTCCCATTATCTGCATAGATCAGATTGATTTACCTATACTGTCTTCAAAGGAACAGACTTGTTTTTTCCATGAGCTTTTACGTGTAGCCCCTTGTTATGATGTTTGCTACAACAAACTACAAGTGAAGCGAAGGATTGTGGGCAGGAAATCAGGGTCCTTTCACTGTCCCAGGGCAAGGCCTCACTGAACCTTCTGTACCTCTCTTGTGGAGATGCTTCACCTTTCGCAGTGCTCCTACCTGGGTCTGCAGACTTGAATGGAAGGGAAGAGAGGAAAGAAGGACCGGTCAGTTCAGTACTGGCTGGTGCGGGAACAGTTCCTGCACAAGCAGGGCATGCCGACATTGCTGTTGGATTTTTGTTTTTGTTTTTGGTTATTTGCTTTGTCTCACTGTCCAATTCAAGCTGGTCTTCAACACATGGGTGACTCAGCCTCCCAAGTGTATCACCATGCCCAGATATCCAAGGATATTTAGTTTGTTTTGTTTTGTAAAAACCTGAAAGTCACAGAGTCAAATTCAATTCAGGAGTACAAATGAAAATCTTTCTTGTATTTGGAGGGTAGGAGGGTTTCAGATCTTCTGACTCAAGAGAAAAAAGACCTGTAGTATTTTTTTTAAATTGTGGTAATAATAAATTTGATACCATCTACAAAGAACTAAGACTTTAGGATCTTGTCATCTTTGCATCTAGTTTTCAGAAGTATGATTTTAATTTCTTTTTATGTTTTCACTTGAATCAGATTTACCAGGTACATTGTATGTGCCATCACAATAACCCCAAATGTTATCTCTGTATTTTATAATTTTAGAAGTTCCTTCCGTATTTATACTTTTAATCAATTACCGTCCCTTGTTAGTTGATTGTGAGTTATAAGTTCTAGACCATAGTTATGTAAAGACATGTAATTATAATTACAGTAATAATGGCACAAATGCAAACCTACGTTAACGCCTTTTACTTGTTGCAGTTTTTAATCCATTTTAAGTTAAAACTTTTAAAGACATGTATTTTTCATTCTAAATATTTCCTTTGTTCAGAATAATATCCCTGGCCAAATGTAGAAAAGCTAATTTTAGAGCACACTGCAGGGCTTTGAATAAGGGCCTTTTGAAGAAAGCTTGTATAAAGCACTTTTAATGTGTGTAGTTTTTCCTAAATGACTCATTTTTAGCCTCCTACTTCAAAAGATAGTTAAATTGGATGGATTAAATATAAGGGTTTAATATTATTTTCAAGTATTATCTTGATGGTTCATCCTCTGCTGAGTTAAGATGTAGGCCCTCTTCAGTATGGATTGTTGCCTAAGCAACTTTATTAGGAGTAGTAGAAAGAATCCTTAAAGTCCCCTATGCTAACAAAAATCCTGCAAACATCTGTTGCCTTGCTTCCTATTACCTGGTAAATTTTTTAATAAATAAAACGGTTCTTACAACCACTCCTAAAACTGCAGGGCTCATAACACCTCATTCACCTACATAAGTGATCTAGTTCACAACCAGCTTTACTGAACACCAGCAAATCACACCAGATGAGCCAATTAGGAAAACAGAACTTGTGTGATCAACACTGTTGCTCATTTTCTTAAAATACCAGGCAGAAACTGTGATCTCCCCACCTTTTACCTGAGCAGCTTTGGGAAGAGCACTGGACTCCACTGACTCCACTCCACGGTCCTTCCCCAGCATTCCTGTTCAAATGCCTTGTGTCTACTCAGGACACAGTGGTTTCTGTCTTTGACCCTCCACCATCTATTCTTGCTAAAAAGTTTCTGTGTTTTGTATATATCTGGGAAGCCTAATTAATTGTGTTTTCTTTGTCTCTTCCCCAACCTCTACTAGCTCTGTTCAGTACCCAGAGTATACATGACCAAAGAGACTTCAAAATAATTTTTGAAATGTCATATTTGTTGAAGTGGGGAAGTAATCTGTGTATGTTTGCTGGTACAGGAGGCTGAGGTTTAGAAATCTGTCTTCTTCACATCAATATCTTTGAAAAACTCAGAGCCTACAGTATCCCATAGCTACCATCAGCTGAATGAGTTTGGGGAGCATTTGGAAATAAAATGTCTGTGCTTTACTAAAAGTCCTTAAAATATCCATAAGCATATGTTAACCTACACTCTTAGGCCTTACTGTCAAAGAAAGTGGAGGGATAGTCTTGTAGGCAATATTAAAAGACAAAGGGTAGGTTTGGTGTGACACCTCCCCTGCTCAACCTGAACAGGTCTTATCTTAGTTGCTTTCTTTGTTGCAGGGAGAAAACCTGACATCTGTAACTTAAAGGCTTGCTTGGGTACAGTTTGTAGAGGTTTTTTGTCCTCTACACTCAGCTGGATCTAAGGCAGAACAACAAGGCACAGGGTTATAGTGGAGAAATAGCTGCTCCCAGCACGGCAAACAGCAGACAAGGCCCAAGGTGGGAGAGGTGGACCGTTGAGGTGACAGCCCCAGGGGCCACCTTTTCTGACCACACCTAATTCCAAATAACAAGTCAGCGCTCAGCCCCCGTAACCACCTGCTCCCCTTAAGCTCTACCTGGAAGTGCGTTAGGGTCCTGGCAGACACACAGATATGAATCTGACCGTCTTTTGTCGTCCTAACAGAGGGTGCCTTCTTTTACAACACCCATCCTCTATGCCCAGTGCTCACTCGGCAGCATCCGTGCTCTTCAGACCTGGGTGTGCAGCGAGCTGAGCGCACACATCACTCTGCTTCTCACACATCCATTTACGGGACCTCTGGCCTCTAGTATTATACTGAGAATGGAGATAGCTTCCCATGCAATGTGAGCTTTTGAATTATGTCTTCAGGAGTTCTTTTCAGGTAAAGGAACTTACTGTGCTATCCGATTTGAAGACTTGACTATTTTGGTAAACAAGAGCAATTAGTTACCCCATTAGAATTGAGTCTGCAGTTCTTTAAATGAGGACAATACCATTTACTCTTAACCCCAGCATAGGTAATATATCTAGCATAGTGATCAGTGTGTGTGTGGACACAGGTAACTGATAGTCTGTCTTCTGCTGCTACACCAGCACACCACAGACTCAGTGATCATAAACAATAGAAGTTTCTTTGGCCCTCAGTTTTGGATGATGGTAGGTCTGGAACATGGCCCTGGGATCTGGCAAGGGCCTGAAAGCTGCATCTTGTCATGGCAGAAAGCCCACAGCAAAAGAGAGAGAAAAATCAAGCCAATCTCGTGGTTTTACCAAGAACCATTCCCTAGATAAAGAGGCCCAGCCCCAAAAATGCCCACTGTGGTGTTGGTGTGCTCATGGCCCAGTGGTGTCTTGGGAGACGCTCCTTCTGTAGTCAGAGAGCAGTCAGGTGCAGCTGGGCTCTGCAATGGGGTGGTCAAACCCAAAGAGCAGAGCCACTGCTGTCAATGTGAAAACCACACCTGTTAGTGTGACGTTAGCAGAGTTCCCTTCATTGATAAGTTATTCAGTGTAGTGGCTTAGCTTTCCTGTATTTCTTCTACTACAGTCTGTTACAAAATCTTATTAACCTGGGATTGAGGAAAGGGTACGTATTTTATAGTTGTTTTGTTAAGCTTTATGTTTATATTTATTGTATTTAATAGTAAAAGGTTAAATATTGGGATTTTAAACACACTGAATCTTGTCATTTTGAATTTTTTCGCTCATTACAGAGAACACTAACCACTAAAAAAACCTAGATCTGAATTGCATATCGTATCGGCACTTTATACTAGCACATCCAGAAAGAACTTCTGTGTTTTCCATCCCCATTTTCACTCTTTCCCCTCATGTCTTTCTCTCTTTTCTGTTGACAACCCCAGTCCTTGCATATGCATGTATTAGTTACCTGTTATTTCCAAGTACTGTGCCAGAGCATGGACACACGCTTAGGAACAATGTGATTCAATCATTGCCCTTCTGTGCCTTATGAACTAGCTAGGAGCAGACATTAAACAAATGAATTACAGAAAATATTTCAAAATAGAGCTGACGAGTATATGGGGAAGGCTTATTGTTCAATAGCAGTAAAGAACATGAAGGCAAGATAGGACGCTCTGTTCATCTCGGGGGCTGGACAGCTGGGGACGCCAGCCACTATCGGGAAGGACGCGGCCGAGAAGCTTCTGGTTAGCGCTGCAGTCCTAGCTCGGTGGTTGGACTCAGTCTGTCCCCGGCTCAGGCTCCAGCACTGAAAGTTTTGAGAACAGAACATGTTCTTCTCATAAGAAATAAAGGCAAATGCAGTCCTTGGCTCTGAGGCCCCCAAATTGCGCGCGCACTGTGTGCTGCCTCAGAGACGTGCGGCGTGACTCACTCGCAGCCATTCAGGTGTTTTCAAGTAAGATTTTTGCTTTGACTCTGAAACAAAGTTATGAACCTAGAGCAGATTTTGGTCAAACCTCGCTGCTGCAGTAATGGAAAGTTCGAGCTTGAAGCCGTTCACCACTGAGATATCACTGTTCGGTAATTTTCCTCGCACTCAGACATCCTTTCTTTTTTGTCTCACTTTAAGACAAATGCTCCTTCTCCAGATCACTCAGCCTTGAAATGCTCATGGACCTTTGACATTTCATTCTCTTCTCTCTCAACAAATGATGAGTTGCTCAGCGTTTTCTTGATTTGGCATGCTCTTTCTTCTCTTCCCATGAATGATCAAGTTCCCAGTCCATATGATGAGTTATGTTCAGCAGTCCCTTTTCCACCATAACCTTATTTTTACTTTCATTCAACATACTATTTAGTAAGCCCCTCCTGCTTCCTGCCTGGCACCTGCGGCGTATAAGAAGACAAAGCAAAGGAGATGCTTCAAGGTTGATTATGTGTTTGTCATAGATGGCTATTTCCAGTTTGAAGAATGGTCTTTCTATATCTTTTTGCTTCAGGGATTTTTTAATCGTAAGGAAAATCTGAATTTTTCAGTGGCCTTTTGTTTTGTTTTGTTTTTGGCATTTATTGTGATGACCATGTGGGTATTTTTTTCTCTTTTTTTTTTTGCCCTGGTTTAATTTATTGACATTTTATGTTTATTGGTTTACATATGTTGAACCACCCTTCTGCTCTGAGGATGACACCAACTTGATCATGGCGTCTGATCTTTTTACTGTGTTGTTGAATTCCATTTACAAGACTCTTACGCAGAGTGTTTGTATGCATGTTCTTCAAGAACATTAGTCTGAAGTTTTCTTTTTTTGTTTTGATTTTTTTGAAATATTCATCCTCTTTCTATTTCATGAGAAAATTGGAGGAGTGTTGGTGTTAATTCCCCTTTAAAGTTTTATAAAATTCAGCAGAAAACCTATGGGATCTTTGGATTTGGATAGTTCTTAATAATATTTTAATTTTATTTCCTATTATTGATGTGTTTATATTTCTACATCTTGTGGTTCAATTTTGGGAAATCACCTATAGCTAGGAACTTATCCATTGCTTCCAGATTTCTCAACTTATTGGAATATATATTTTCAAAACAGTCTCTAGTAATCCTCAGTCTCAATGGTGTGATTGTAATTTAGCTTTTACTGTCTCAAGTTTTACTATTTCAGTATTTTTTCTCTTTCTTTTGTTGAATTTGGCTAAATATTTATCAATATTGTTTATCTTTTCAAGGAACTATTTTTTTGATTCATTGACCTTTTGTTTTGTTTGGTCTTCATTTCATTAACTTTCTTTTGATGTTTATTATTTTTTTTCTTCTACTGACTTTAGATTTTATTTGCTATTTTTTTCCTAGGACCTTTAGATGCATCATTAGGTTATTTATTTGGGTCCTGTCTACTTTTCTAACATGCTATAATTTCCCTTTTAGGGTGCTTTCATTGTGTCCCACAGATTTTGATAAGTTGTGTTTCTATTATCTTCCATTCTAGGGATTTTTACATTCTCTTTTAGTATCACCAATGACTCACAATCATTCAAAAGCATCTGATTCAGTCTCCATGTGCTTGTGCAGTTTCTGCGGCTCCTTTTGTTGCTGGTTTCTAGCTTCATCCCGCTGCAGCCTGACAGGATGCATGAGATCATTGCACAAATGGCTTGCTGCGTTTTGTGGGGGTTTTGCTTGCTGTTTTTGTTTGTTTGTTTTTGATTCCTTTTTAAAGACTTGCTCTATGACTGAAAACATGGTTTAATTTGGAGAAAGTAACATAAGATACTGCTGACACTCTATAGGTATCTGGTAAAGCCATCAAATGTTGTATTTTGAAGATAAAGTTTCACTTTAGAAATTAGCTGAGATATATCACGGAGCAAATATTCAATCACCATATATATTCTTTTTGCAAAGCATATGAAATACATATAGAAGCATAGTCCATTCTGGTTTTACATTTGAGCCAGTGATAAAATTGTACAAATAACTACAATATAAGATATGGCATAAAAGAGCTGGGGATTTGACTTAGTGGGGCCACCACCTGCCTTGCAAGTGCAAAGTCATGAGTTCAATCCCCATACAGAAAAAAAAAAAAAAAGATGTAAAATGTGTACAGTCAAAAAGTGACCATAAGAATTTAAAAGAAGGGGGCCAGGGATATCACTCAGTGGTTCTGGTGCCTGTCTTGCAAGTGCAAGGATCTGGGTTTGATCCCTGGTAACCACATAACAATACTGGGTGTGGGGACCCACACCCAGCAGCAACCAGTACCACATACCACAGTGCTGGGCATGGTGGCTCATGCCTGTAATCCCAGCACTCGGTAGGCAGAGGCAAGAGGATTGCTGTGATGTGAGTTTGAGGCTGAGCTCAGGGCCAGCCTAAACCACAATGCAAGACCCTGTATCAAAAAAACCTTAAAAAAAAAAAGAATTTAAAAGAAGGAATGACTGAAGTGGTCAGAAATAACTCACTCAAATAATAGTGCATAATTATAGTATAATGAAAATGGTAATTTAGAAACAAATAAATCAGATCTTCTAGTAATATCCAATACCTACTTAATAGTCAATCACTGGACCATGTTTGACTGTTTACTCCTCATTGTTACACTAACCTTCACAATAGTCCCTGCTACTGTTGCCTCATCTGTTCTACCACTGAGAGGTGGAGGCATCTCAAGGTGATGTTAGATGCTTTGCCAAAGTCACACAGCTAACAGAGGACACAGTCAGGACAGGGCCCGGGGCCTGGAGTCAGGCCGTGCTCTCCAAGGTCGCCTGCACTGACTCCAGTGTACACTTGACTGAAGTCACTATGTGGACTTTCTTTTATTTTTCAGTTCTACTTTTCTCATAGCTGCTGACTGTTATTCTTTCATTTGTTTCTGATCACTCATCTTCCCTTCCAGCAATAAGTCTTCAAATTCTTTATCTGGGAAATAAACTCTGGAGGTTTTATCAGTAGTTCCCAAACACTTCAAGAATAATTCATTATTTTATAATAGAAAGTGATATAGACTTCTGCCTGGTAGCTGTTTGTCTATGTCTATTCATTAAGCAGAGATTGCTTAATATGTAAAGGGAAGCTTTATAGTAAAACAAGATGTTAAACTTTAGGAATCCACTTTTAGAATAAACTGTAAAATCTATTCTTTTGAAAATATTTGAGATGATGCATGTTCTGGATTTTATATTTCTTTTTCTAGTTGCTATTGCATTGTTTCTATCTGGCATAAGAAGGAATACATGTACTCCTGAATCCCCTAGTGATTTATCAAGATTTTTCTGTCATTTTAACCTTTAGGTTTTCTTTTCTTCCTTCAGTTTAAATTCCTTTTTCAAAACTGAAGCTTGTTTTGTAGAACTCATAATTGCTATCAGATTCATATACTAAGGAAATACATCTAAATATATGAGCTATAATCTAGAATACAAATTTAGACAAGCTTAACCTATTTGTGAAAATAATAAAACAAGGGTGAATATAATTTCACTGATAAATTTTGAGGGCAAGTCTTTATCAGTATCTTCTCCCTGTCTACATAGTGGGCTGGAAAACCATGGGCCAATACTATGTATAAGTGAAAGAGTAAAGCTAAAAAAAAAATTTGTTGGTTTTCTTTGTGGTACCAGGGATTGAACTCAGGCCCTTGTGCTCCCAAGGTAGGCACAGTACCACTTGAGCAAATCCTGGGCAAAATATTTTGACAACTTTTCAAGTACACAAGGTAACATTATCTCCTCTCCCTGTCTATTTTTACATTTTTAAAATTTCTCCTTAAGATTTTTGTCCAGTGCTTTTTCTGTTCCTTTAAAATACATTTCTGATTTAATACCTTTACATAATAGAAATGTTTGAGATATACCAGGAAGGCTCCACTGGTAATGTGAGCCCTGCCCTGGGCTGCCGCAGCGACCAAAGTGTCTCTCAGGGGTGGGGAGTCATGTATTTTCTGTCAGGATGGTCTTGATTTCGCAGCATCAGTTCAGAGCTGCCACTTCAGCAGATTCTGGGTATTTTGGACATCATAAACCCTGTAGCACTATACCCATTTCATTAGGCACAGTCAAGCCAGTTCTTACTTTATAAGGACTTGCTAAACTCAAGTAGCAGCGTGTGAAAAGTAAGAGATGACATCGCATATGTCTTTTGACTGTCTTTCCTGGACTTGTTCCCTTGTTCCTTGCTGGTCCTACTGCATAAATGTTTGTTAGCACACTGTCTTACTCTGGTGCAACCTCTAGTTTACATGCTGTCTTCTTGTTTCCTTCAGCTGTTGTGTCTGTTATGGATAGCATGTAACAGGGAGTGTTCATTGGCTGCTTGTTGCTCAGAGGCTGTGATGTGAGCAATGAGAAGTTGGCAAGGCAATTGCCAAGCAGCAATTAAGTAATAAGCATGGAATGGTAGACCGTTTGAGATGTGTGGGATGTGAGGTGATCTTGGCAGGACTCTCAGGCAGGGGAAAGGGAAGGCTACGTGTGGAGGTGGACACACAGGCTCCAGGGGACAGAGGCAGCAGGAAGTAGGCTGGCTCCCTGAAGTAGGGAAGTAAGGACAGGGAAGTTTGCACACACCAAAGTCTTAGAAATGGTGTGTGAGCTCCTCACAATTCTAGTGTTAAAATTAAAGAACCTATATTTTATTTGAAAGCAACAAACAACCTCTGTAATTCTTTGGTCTGGACAATGAGCAGTCCAAGAACCATTTCAAAGAATTATGTGAATGGTTGTATACTCAGATCAAAATTCACATGTATAGGGCACCAGTTATAAAGTGCTGTAGTGCGAGTCATCAGCTAACCCTAAAGGCCTCTTCTTTTTGTCTTTATTTCACAGGTTGTTATTTTGTACTTTGAGCCAAGTACATTTCGCTGTATTCTCCTAAGATGGGTCCGTCTTCTTGGTTTTGCCACTGTGTATGGAACTGTCACTCTGAAGCTTCACAGGTATATTCTACCAATGTCCATTGTTATGGGGGGATCAGACTTTGAGGCTTGCCATGTAACGGTATCCTGGATTAGTCATTTGAATGTCCCACTTTTAATAATTCAGATGCAAGATCATCTATGGTTTTCAATTTCAAAGCACTATGCTTTAGATTCCCTGGGGGAATCTCTAATACATCTGGAGTCTGAACAAGATGCTTTCCTCACACGTGTCACTGGTTGGTAAAATGTGACATTGCTGATAATTCTGAAAAAGAACACCATTTGAATGGTAACTAGTGTTTACTAGCTAAAAACATGAAGGAGCCGGGCCTGGTGGTGCACACCTGTAATCCCAGCACTCAGGCAGAGGCAGAAGGATTTTTGCAAGTTCGAGGCCAGCCTGGGCTAAATAGTGAGTTCAAGACTAGCCTTAGCTACCTAGGGAGACCCTGCCCTAAACCAACGTCAAATAAACAAACAAACAAACCTCCTTCACAAAAAAAGTAGGAAGAAATACAAAGATAATACAGCTGAAATAATTATTTGTTTCTGAATTACCATAGAATCCTGTGGTAATCCTAACTGTAAGGAGTCATGGGCCTGTCTACCAAAGAAACGGTTAGACAAATATGTGACATTCTTTCTGGTTCACATCATCATACATTTCGCTAGTGTGTCCTACTCTTCAAGTATGCCCTAAATTCCCATTCCTTCCTTACATGACCATTATTTGTCAATTAAGGTTCACCAAATGAAAAGAGAAATTGCACATGGCACACAAGGGGCAGTAAACCTTCTAGAAGTCCTAAAACAGGTGCCCACTTGGTAGTTAAAAATGGTATCTCTACCCATGGGTCCACAGTTAGTGTGTACTGGGTTCTCTGTTTCAATATTTCCACCCTTTACCATTTATTATATAATTGTCTTCACTGTCTTCTTGGAGAAGCGAGAGTCTTTCCATGAAGTGTCCACTGCTCAGCACCATAACTGCCACATGGAAGGTAGTTAGTACAGATGAGTCACTGAATCAGAAAGTCCAGCGAGCCCACAGAAGCTGCTCTCTACAGTTTTCTGCCACAGAACATGCATCTCCAAATTGTTGTGTAGCATATCACTATGTCCCCCAAGGGTCTGAAGCACAGAACACCACATTCCCCAAAGAAGATACTTGGAGAAATGTGAACACCGCATGTAACAGCACCGAGTGGACACAGAAGTACTTCCACTGGGGTTTTGTCTCAGTCCTTCGTGTTATTTCCCTGGAAAAGATTAGTTTGGACCCAGTGGAATAGTTGCTAGTCTTCCTTTGGAACAGAGTGAATTGGGCTGCAAGCTCAGAGCTTTTCACTGCACTGCTGTCCACGTGAGATGCATTACTTTCATTTCATTTTTGTAGTTACTTTCTATTTATGGAAAGTTTTATACATTGGCTTTTCTTTAATATAGCAATATAAAATCTCCTTTAAAATGTTTGCAAACCAATCAACTGTAACTAATTTAAAGAAAATGCCATCTGTACACAGATCTAGCAGAAATCTTAAAGGTGTCATGCTACTGATTGAAATGTAAGAAACTGGCTTATTTCACCATCTCTTTTATTTATTTCTAAAGACTGAAACTAGCAGTGTTTTCTCTCTGTGTTTCTGGAAGTCATTGCAATGAAGAATTACTCCACTGAAGCCTGAAATTGGGTGGAAACTCTTTCTAATTTAATGAGCTGAATTATTCTTACCCTGAATAAACTCTATGGCTTTATTATTACACTCTGGATTTTCCTCATATTTCTTAAATTTAACAGATCATATTGTTGTTCATCTATAAACTGAATGATCAGCCTCCCAAAGACATCTAAGCAACTTGTAGGAATGACTGACAGCCCTGGCTTTTTATTTCTCATCTGTAGAGCTGGTCTTTGACTCTACTGTGTGTTCAGATATTAGTTGAATGGCTGGAGGGGTAGACAGCTGTAGTAAACGGAGCAGCTAATGGTGTTTTCGTGGCATCTCTTAGAGTCAAGCAACATGTGGCCTGAGAAGTGGATTGTTTTTTAGATTTCTGAGACAAGGTCTTGCTTTGTGAAGTAAGGTCTTGCTCATGTGAACTCATGACATAGCCCAGGCCAGCCTCGAACTCACAGCAATCCTCCTGCCTCACCTTCAGCTGCTGGGACGACAGGTGCAAGCTCCTGTACCCAACCATCAGAAAAGGACTTCTAAGCTTTTCTAGTGACAAGATAAATTTATAATTCCTTATAAATACGAATTTAAATTTTAGTTTTGATGTTACCTCCTATACAACTAAAAATAAATTAACTTCTAAGAATTGGTTTCTTCATAAAATGGTTTGTTATTTTACATACGAAGTTGTGTAAAATGTACTTTGAACAAATGTAAATATATCAAATAGAATTTTTTTGGTTGCAAACCACAGAAGCTGACAATGGCTAAATTAAGCAAAAAGAGTGTTGCTTGTAAGGATATGGGGAGAATCACAGAATTAACGGGAAGCTGAAGGATAGGCAATGAGAGACTTGGCCCGAAGGAGTCAGAAGGATTAAAGCAGTCTGAGATTGAAATTTCAGGCTTGATAAAAGAGATGTGTTAATTGCAATCATTTAGATATAACTATGATCACATTCATGGTAAGGAGTTGTTATCTGACATGAACCATCTTACTTCCTCTTTTTTTGTCCTTTCCTGCTCTTCCCTGCCTCCCCTCCCCCTCCTTACTTACAAGCATTTTATTTCCATTCTGTTCTTCTTTCCTCATTTCTTCTTTTCGCTTACTTTCTCCCTATTGCCTCCCTAATTCCCCTTCCAATTTGAACATTTTCTTCCTATTTCGCAATATCTACTATACGTTCTGTCCCTTGTTTATAGCTCTAGTTTCTTACACCAAAATGCAGTAGCTATGCGTGTGTGTCCAATTTATTTTACTTTACTGTGGTCTCAAAGGGCCTCCTTTTACCCAGAGAGCCTCTTTTACCTTTCTTTATCAAAGAGTAATACTCCATTGTATTAAAAAATTTTCTTTATCCACTCATCAGTTGGCATGTGGGATGTTTCCAAGAGTTAGCACTTACTCATTCTGCTGCACAGACCTGGGTGTGCATGATTCAGCGTGGTGGGGTGCTTTACACAGGAAAGGGACCCACAAGAGCTATCTGGGCTGCGGCCTCTCATCATTGTTTCCTCAGGAGTCTCCACACCGGTTTCTACAGTGGTTGCACCGATCTGCAGTCCCACCAAGAGGAGAAGGGCTCCTTCTTCCCAAAACCCCAGTGCTTGCTATTGATTTATTTCTTAATAAGAGCCATTCCTTTTGGAGTGGCATGAAATCTCAGAATTTTTTAGATTTGAGTTTCTCAGATTACCAGTGATGTTGAACATTTTTTTGTACATTTATTTGCTGTTTCTACTTCTTCATCTGAGAAGTACCTGTTCATTTCAGATGCGCACTTTTGGATTGGGAAAATGCGGGATTCTGATTTTTTTCAGTTCTTTATGTATTTTAGATGGTAGTGCTTCTTTGTGTGAGAACAACTGGTGAAAACTTTCACCACTCTGTGGGTTGCCGGTTCACTCTGTAGGTGGTTTCTTTTGCTGTACAAAACCATTTTATTAAGATGAGGTCCCAGTTGCTGATTCTTTGCAATATTTCCCGTGGAGTTGGGGTTTTGTTCAGAATTGCTGCCCCCCATGTCTTCAAGAATTCTCCCCCCTCTCTCTGCCAGCAGATACAGTGCTTCTTTTCTAATGTTTAGATCTTTGATCTATTTTGCTTTTAGTTTCATGCATAAGATATGGGCCTAGTTTTAGTATTTGGCATGTGGAAAGCCAGTTTTTCCAACACTAATTATTAAACAGGCTGTCTTTCCTCCAGTGAAGGTGTTTGGCTCCTTTGGCAAAGATGAAGTGGCTGCATATGCTTGGAGCTGTTTCTGCATCTTCTTATCTGTTCTATTGATTCTCAGGTCTGTTTTTTGCCAGACCCGGCTGTTTTTATCATAGTAACTCTGTAGAATAAATTCAAGTCAGGGATTCTGATGCCCTGTGCCTTGCCTTGGTTGCTCTGAATTGTTTTTCAATTCTAGATCTCTTCTGGTTCCATTTGAATTTTAGGAATGCTTTTCTAATTCTGTGAAGTACAGTATTGATATTTTGATTGGGACTGCATTAAATCTGTACAGCAATTTTGGGAGTATGGTCATTTTCATTGTGTCAATTTGTCTATATAAGAGAAATGGATCTCTTTTTATTTTATGATATCTTCTTCAATCTCCTTTTGTAGCATATTGTAGTTTTCATTGTAAAGATTCTTTACTTTGTTAAATTGATTCTTAAGAATTTCCTTTTTTCATTCTACTGAAAAGATAGTTTCCCCAATTTACCTCTCAATGAGTTTGTTATTTGTGTACAGGAATACTGTGGAGTTTTGGGTATTGACTTTGTACCCAGCTTTGTGACTGAATTCAGTTGTTAAGTCTAGCAGTCTTTTGGCGGAGTTTTTGAGGTCTTCTATATAGAGTATCATCTATAAATGATGATAATTTAACCTTTTCCTTTCCTGTCCTAATTCCTTTTGTTTCTTGCTCTTGTCTAATTGCTCTGGCTAATGTTTCCAGAATTATATTGAACAGGAAAATCTTTGTCTTGTCCCTGTTTTTTGAGTGAAACCTGTCAGCTTTTGACCATTTAGTATGATGCTGGCTGTTGGTTTGTCCCAGATAGCTTTCATCAGATTAAGATAAAGCCCATCTATTCTAGTTTCTGTAGGGTCATTTTATTATTAATGGATGTTAATCTTTCTGAAATGCTTTTCTGCATCTTTTTGGATGGTCATGTGATTTTTTTATTCTTGGTTCTCTTGATAAGATGTGTTACATTTATTGATTTACATTGTTGTGCCTGAATTTCGAGACCCCCAATGACCACAGGGAGCTGAATCCGATGTAAAGCACACGAGTGTCTTTATTACCAGCTTGAGCAGGGTGTCACAACCATCACTGACGCAGCAGCTCAGGACTGAGAACCCAGAGCTCTTGAACAACGGGGTTTCTATGGAGGTTACAGAAGGGTTTGGGGAGTTGCCACTCTGGCAGCACATGACTGATGAACTTTAGGCAAGCATGAGGTGTTTAAACCTGGTTGGCTGGGCTCAGTGGGTCAACCTGCAAGCTTGTGGTTTAGGCTACCTAAAAGAGCAACTGAACCTTGTACTCACTGGTGGGCTGTTGCTAGGGGATATTGCTAAATATTACCAGGGGTGGGTGGTCTTTCCTGCAAGTGATGCTTATCCTCTGGTCACTGTGCCTTTTACTGGAACTGAGGCTTATGACCTGGTCACCTCACCCTAGAATTCCCGGAACTGTAGTCTGTAACCCGGTCATGTGGTTCTTCCTGAAGGTGATGCTATATTAGTCACTTTACTCTAAGATGGGGCCTGTTTTTTTATAATGGAGTTGCTCATGTCTCTCGGCACATGTTGAATTATCTTTGGATTCCTAGGATGAATCTAGCTTGGTCATGGTGTATAATCTTCTTGATGATTTGCTGCATTCTGTTTGCTAGGATCTTATTGGAGATTTTTGTACTTATGTCCATCTTAGGGAGATTGGCTCACAGTTATTTTTTTTAGTTGAGTCCTTTTCTTGTTTGAGATCTGGGTGACACTTGCTTCCATGAATGACTTTAGAAGTATTCCTTCCCTTTAAATTTTATTAAAGAATTTGAGGAGTAATGGCACTAGATCATCTCTAAATTTCTTGTGGAATTCAGCAGTGATTCCATCAGAGTGTAGGCTTTTCTTTGTTATTAGATTCTTTTTTTTTTTTTTTTTTTTTTTAGGGTTTTTGAGAGAGGGTCTTGCTTTGTAGTTCAGTCCGGCCCTGAGCTCAGCCTCAAACTCACATCACAGCAATCCTCCTGCCTCTGCCTCCCGAGTGCTGGGATTACAGGCATGAGCCACCATGCCCGGCACTGTGGTATGTGGTATGTTGCTGCTGGGGGGAGTCTCTACTCCCAGTATTGTTTTGTGGTTACCGGAGATCTAACCCAGGCCCTTGCGCTTGCAAGACAGGCACTGGAACCACTGAGCTATATCCCCGGCCCTGTTGTTAGATTCTTAATTACATGTTCATTTTCATTGACTGCTGTTGGGTTATTTAAAATTTTTGTAGCTTCTTGATTCAGCTTTGGAAGTTCATGTGTATCTCAAAATCTGTACATTTATCCTATTTTCCATCGTATTAGAATACAAGTTCTCACAGTAGGTATTGATAATCTTCTGGATTTCTACAGAACCCATTGTGATTTTACCTTCTTCATTTTTGATTGCATGTATCTGAGTCTTTTCTTACCTTTGTTTTTATAAGGTTGACTAAGGGTTTGTCAATTTTATTTAATCTTTCAAAGAACCAGTTCTTCAATGCATTCTTTATGTTGTTTTATTCCCCTCCATTGTGATGGTCATGGCTGTGCTCTTTATAATTTCTTCCCCTGTACAAGTTTTGGGATTGACTTGCCGTGTTTTTTTTTTTTTTCTAATTTAGTTGTAGAATCTATCTGATTTCTTCTTTAATTTCATCTGTCACCCATTAGTTGTTCAGGAGGGAGTTACTTAACTTCCATGTGTTTATGTAGCTTTGTGGTTTCTTGTGTCATTTATTTCCAAATTCATTGTACTATGGTCTGATAATATACATAGGTAATTTCAGTCCCTTTGAATTTACGTAAGCATGTTCTCTGATCTAGTATATGGTTAAGTTAAGAGAACTTTCCATGTGCACTTAGGAAGAATGTGCAGATGTGTACAAAGTTCACTTTTTCACAGATTTGGTTCAGTTCCAATTTGTCTTTGTTGATTTTTTGTCCAGTTGATTTGTGTATTTTGTGATATATTGAGGTCCCCCATTCCAATTATGTTAATGCCATTTGACTTTCCATATTAGTCATTTTATTTTCTATGGTTGATTTCCTGTCTTTCTCCTATATTTAATTGCTTGTCTTGCCTGGTGAATTCTTCCTATTGAGGTTCTTGACATTCTTTACCTCCTTCAAAAATATTCCCTAGGACAATTTAGAAAGCTGGTTTGTGATCATGAATTTCTGCAACTGTTCCTTGTTTTGGAAGTATCAGAAATATCTTATTTCTCTATTGATATTTAAAGATAGTTTTGTAAAGTACATGAGTCTGAGTTGGTGGTTGTTTTCCTTCAAGACTTCACTCCTAGTGTTGTGTGATTCTGAAGGGCTTTCCATTATGGGTGATTTTTTGTCTTTCTCTAACAGCTTTTAATATTATGTTCTTTTGTTAGATTTCTATAATCTTAATTAGTATGTGCTTTGGTATAGATTTATTTTGCCTCAGTTATCTGTATATCAATTTTTTCCATGCTTGCTAAGTTTTCTGCCATTACTTGAGTATAGGTTTTTGTATCATATGTGCTATCTCTTGCTTTTTAATTGACTCAAACCAATCACGTTGTTCTCTCCATCATCTTGCAGCTGTTGGACAGATTTTTATAGTCCCTTACTTTTTTTTTTTTTTTTTTGAGACAGGGTCACACTTTGTAGTTCAGGTTGGCCCTGAGCTCAGCCTCAAACTCACATCATAGCAATCCTCCTGCCTCTGCCTCTCGAGTGCTGGGATTACAGGCGTGAGCCACCACGCCCGACACTGTGTTATGTGGTGCTGATTGCTGCTGGGCGTGAGTCTCCATGTCCAGCATTGTATGTGGCTACTGAGAGATCAAACCTGGGCCCTTGCGCTTGCAAGATAAGTGCTGGAACCACTGAGCTAACTCCCTGGCTCCAGTCCCTTACTTTTTAAAAGAAGTCTTCATTTTTGTGATTGCTAACTGCAATCCTGTCTTCTAGATTCGATACTCTGACCTCCCTTCATTCATTCAGTTATATAAACTCTCAGTGGGATGTTCAGTCTTTCAGACGTGTCTCACGGATTTCATTTCTTCACTGTGTTGAGCATTCATGGTTTGCATCAGTTCCTTGAGCTCCAGGATTTTTTTTCTGGATTGATTCACTGCTCTTGATTCACTGAGCAAGTTCTTCACTTTGATCATCTCTTTTTTTATCCCATAATTTCTGCTCTGTATTATTCAATAGCCTCTTTATCTGGTCTTTTTAAAAATTTCTGTTGATACCATTTCAGAAACCAGATGGCTGGCTTCACATTTCCTCTAACTCATTGTCCCCTGGACTTGTCCTATGTGCACTCCAGGTCTGTGCTTGCATTTTGCTTCTGCACCTTGTAATTTTCTATTTTTTATTTTGTTGTTTTCTGTGTTGATGTTTATAAACTGCTTATATAACTGTATTTGACTGTGTCCATTGGCATCCAGTGTTCTGTAAGAAATATCAATTCCTCAGAGACATCTAAGTGTAGCTGGCCTTTTGTGTCTATCCTAAAATCCTACGTTTCCAATTTATTAGGGATGAGAACTTGCTATCTGCTCGGTTGAGTACCCCGTCCTTTGGTACTGGATTATCATGGTGATTGTAACCCTAGACAATCACAGTGTTATCACACAAGGGAGAACACTGATTTTAACAGGTATAACACTTTGGCTAAAGTAGTACAATAACAATTGACAATAGATCAAGCACAGCCTAGCAACTGACAAACTGGTAACTACTGACTTGGTACCCTTCACCACTGGAGCAATATCTATAGTTATATAACAAAACCCAACACAAACCAGGAACTTGTACAAGGTGCATTTCCCCTTAG
Source organism: Petromus typicus (assembly GCA_004026965.1). Classification (NCBI taxonomy): domain Eukaryota; kingdom Metazoa; phylum Chordata; class Mammalia; order Rodentia; family Petromuridae; genus Petromus; species Petromus typicus. The sequence goes on from PVIR01002575.1 coordinate 44,143, forward strand.
TAGAGTGATTTTATCCTGTGTGTATTTGAGAAGTGATTTTAGAGGGACATGGGACAAATACTGCGACACATGAAGAGAAATGTAGTAGAAATAAGACTCAAGGGCAAAAAATGATCACTCAAGCTTTGGGAAACCTAGAAGAGGACAAGAGAGAAAGGATTAAGGTTGAAGCAAAAGAATACTGAGAAAATCAAGATGAGAGACAGTGTTCACTCTCATGAACACATCAAAAGGTCAAGAAAGACTGTTGAAGAAAGAGAGAAAAAAGACAAAGCAATAAAAGTTAAAACCTAAACGACCACAAAAAGACAGAGAAAGAAAAACAAAACAAAGCAGGAAAAACAATGATAACAATAACGAAGTTGTCTGGATCCCTCAGTTTTTTTTTTTTAATCTTTATTGGTACATTAAATATACACATCATGATTGCACTCCATAATGGGGATTTGTACCAGTATAAGACACAACTTAATTCTCATCTTTTCCCATAGCCCTACCCACCAGTTTTGCGGTAGTGACCAGGTCTCCTCCGTGACCTGGTCGGGTTCGCGGTAGTGTCCAGGTCTCCTCCGTGACCTGGTCGGGTTCGCGGTAGTGTCCAGGTCTCCTCCGTGACCTGGTCAGGTTCGCGGTAGTGTCCAGGTCTCCTCCGTGACCTGGTCGGGTTCGCGGTAGTGTCCAGGTCTCCTCCGTGACCTGGTCGGGTTCGCGGTAGTGTCCAGGTCTCCTCCGTGACCTGGTCAGGTTCACAGTAGGGTTCACAGTAGGGTTCACGCTAGGTGGGGCCCTGGCCAGTCCTCCACAACAGGCTTCTGGACAGCCCTCTGCAGCCTGCCCGGTCTTTGCCCTGCTGAGTACTGCTGCGGTGCCCTCAGGCAAGGATTGCCCAAGGCTGGTGCCAGTGCCCACTACAGCCAGCCCCTCCCGGCCTCTGCACGCCTTGCCTTCTCTGTCCCCCGAGCTGCCGTGGGGAGCAGGAGGGGGAGCGCTGACTTCCACTCCCGCGGGGGCTTCCGAACGCGTGACTGTCGGCTCTGGGAGCTGTGCAGGGCGCGGTGCTCCTCTGCTCACATCTCAGCACTGCCAGCCTTGGCCTTGTAGGAGGCTTCTGCGCAGAGCCACTCTGGCTGGCGACAAACAACCAAACTGAACGCGGGGTGGGGTGGGGGTGGGCGTGAGGGAGGGAGTGGCTTCCTGGTCGCTCACCCGCACTCTCCGGTGACTTTTGCGGCCAGCAGGTGCTCTGTTTGGAGGAAGGCGGTGAGGTGAACCCCGGGTTCATCCCGTGTGCCGTGGGTTTGCCTCGCTATTGCTTTGATCAGCTCTTTGGGAGCCCCTCGGGATGGCGGTTCCTGCTCTGCACACGGCGCGGAGAGGTGGGGCTGGACGGGCAGCCCTGTGAGCCGCCGCTGCGATGTCACAAAGCCTCGCGTCTAGCTTTTGCTGATCTTTGTCTCTTATATCAGACTGGTTTTGAAATTGGGTTTATGTACCTCCCTTTCTCCCAATTACTAGTGTTTTTAGATGGTTTTCTCTGAGTAACCCCTATATGGCTCTCCCTGTATTCAGCCATGTTGAACCCGCAGAAATTTCAGTTATTTCAAAATTTAAAAGAGCAAAAGTTAGTTGTTTCTCCCTAGACTGAAAATTCTAAGGAAATTATAAATATGGATATATGAAGTGACTGTCATACTCACTTGAAGATAAGACAGACAAGACCTGAGTTTTATGCTTTGCAGGTATTTCCCTCCTGGCTTAGTAGAAATAGGAAACATTTTTTTCTCTGTCACTGAGGCTCTTGCTGATTGATTATAGTGGTAATAGAATTTCCAGAGCACTGAAAACTTGAAAAAGATATGAATAAGAAATAGGATTTCACTCAGTCTCTAGACGGGATGGGAACTTAAAGGCCATATTCATTTTACCAAATCTTTGGCTTTTTTCTGTGATAGTCTCATCCCACATCTGGAATGAAGACAAAAATGTTCATAAGAAGTCAAGGGAAAACTATTGAGAAGTCTTTTGATTGTTAGCACCGCAGCACGTGGTTGCCCCGAGATGCGGCTGGGCCTGGAATATTCTATCTCTTGGGGAGGAGTATTCTGTCCCTGATGTTGTCTGGTGTTAGTGACACTTGTGACTGTGACGATAAAAAGCAGACCGACGTTCATTCATTCACTTACGTATTGGTTCTTCCTAGTGCTGGGGACTGGACCCAGGGCCTCATGTGATCTTAAGTGTACCTTCTACCAATAAAACTATGCCACTTATTCCAGACCAACTTTTAGTTTTCTTTATTATTTCTTTAAATTCTCTATAGACAGCCCTACCTTACCCCCAGTTGGCAGGCCTTCTATGTAATGCAGTTTATTTGGACCTGAAAGTGTTTCACCCAGTTTGAAGAAAGGGTGGAGGGAGACAGTACAGGTTTTAAAGCAGTATGGATCATGGGGCAAGAAAGAAGCAAAGAGGACAAAAGCAAAGAACATGCACTTGTACAAACAAGTTTCTTTGGCAACCAAACAATTGTTTGACTTCATATATGCGTGAGACCGGGATGATCTGAAGGATGACTGGACTGTCATGAGTGTGTGGGCTCCTACAGCGCCCGCCGTACTGGTTGTCTATGTGTTGTGGAAACTCGTGAAGGTTCAGAAAAGCCACATATGTCTTCAAGAGGCAACACAGACAAATATTTTTAAAAGAAAGGGGGCAGAGAGAAATTTTAAAACTTAATGCTAAAAGAGTATTTTCCTATTCCTCACAATAATGTTTTTGAAAACATATTAGCTTTTCACTTTTCTCAAGCTAATTAAGAAAAAACAAAGGAGCTCTTGTATACTGCATTTGAATGAATCTTTAAACACGCTGTGAAAAGCCTTCTCCGGGATGTGGACTGGGATCTGTCATTTCATGCATTATTCAGCACTCCTCGCCCTGGGTGCAACCTGCAGCAGTTTTCTCTGCTGCGCTCATTAGCACCAAGTATTTACAGTTGGTGGGAAGGTTTATTTTTTACATGTTTTAGTTTGTTTGCTAGTAAATGTTAAAAAGTAACTGAGAGGTATATATACATATATTTATTTATTTATGTATTCTTCTCAGGACATATAAAATAAGAGCCCTTAAACTTTTTAAAAGCAAAAGAAAAGCAAGTAGGTGGCTTTCTAGAAAATGTAAAGGTGTGCAACAGAGTGAACATGGCTTCTTTTAGCTGAAGTTGTGACAGAGAATTTTCAGTGGAGCCCGAGGCGGACGCACTTCTTTGACTTTGCCAGTGGAGTGTAGACCTATCTGTTTTGACAGACCATGGAATAAGCTCCTGGTCAATGCCTTACTCAGTAAAGCTACAAAATTGTCTTTAAATGGCTAAGCAGATGCTTTGAGCTATTCAAGATTCTACTAATGCTTTTCTTTACCCTTGCACAAACATCAATGGTGTTTAATCTACAGTTATCTGTTTTATAACATAATATCTGAGGCCAGCTAACTTTATAAAGAAAAGGAGTTTGCCTTACAGTTTTAGTGGTGAAAGTCCAGAGGACATGGTGCTGCCTCTGGCAAAGGCCCCCATCACATCTCAAAACAGGAAACCGGGGACCTGCACAGGGCCAGGCTCGCTTGGCATAACGATCTGCTCTCATGAGCCAAATTGGCCTTGAGGAGGACTGCCACCTTCCTGAGACCAGCACCCTCAGTGATCTCAAGATTTCTGTCTTCCATATTTGAAAGACTAAAAGTCATCTGGCTACTCAAAGATTCATAAGTCCATAAGTTAAGGAGACATTTGTACAGATGCCTTAGAGACTCGTGGGAGAACATAGACCATGCGTGTGCTTCCCGGTTCTCCTGACCGTCGGAGACTCTGTGCAGTTGTCTGTCTGAGTTTGGACGCTGTTTTTGGCATTCTGATCACTCTTAGGAATAAAGGACATAACCATAAAGCTTGAGAAATAAGCAGGTGAAGCCCTCTCACGTCCTCCTGCTTACAACTTCCTTTCATGGCCTATTTGCTGCCTATCTGCAGCTGCCTGAGTCTGCAGTCCCCGGGGCCTGCTACACACCTGGATGCCACGGAGCCAAGAGCCGGGAGTCATGACAAGAAACCCGCTTACCTTCAGAGAGTTAGTTTCTAATGGAGGGCCTCTAAATAGCTAGAAAATAATTCCCTCTAATCATTGGTTCCCCCGTGGTCTTGCATTGACCTCTTGTCGTTCTGTCCTCTGCAGCATGCAGACGGACTCCGGCTGAAAGGCCAAATGCTATTAAGTGTGTCGGTACTACATGGTGTTTCCAGAAATAAGTAAATAATTTTTCCCTTGAATAGCTCCATTTATAAATTAATATGGTCTACTCATATGAAGGAAAAGATATGGGGAAAATATGCATACTAACAAAAGATGCATTTATTAACTGGAAGTCTATATGCATGTAGACTAATACCAGTGTGTGCCTTTTGAGTAAAAATACAAAGAAAAGCAAACTTCATTTTATCCTTCCTTCCACAACGTATTCACTATTAGATGTGAGTAAAATAGAAATGTAGGTCATTCAGAAAACTAAGACTTAAAACTTTACTTATATTTTCTGATTTCATTTTTTCTACCTACTTTATTGCATGACATCTCTTTGTGATATACTTTATAATGTCTACAATCAAAGCCTTTCAATTTTGAGCTTCATATATATTAATTTTATTCTAATTATATAATGTTATTCTAATAGTATTCTAATTTCTAATAACATCATCAATAGATTATGTCTAGATCTCTGAAAAGAGGTTCACATTAGAGTATATAGTTTATGGCTATGTGCTATGTTTTGAATATGAGATTTTTTCTTGTCTGTGTGTCTGTGTTTTCGATGTTCATATGGGTATGTATATGTGTGTATTTGTGTGTATTTTACATGCATGTGTGTTCTAATAACCTTTACATGACAAAACTTATCTGGTAACTCAGACTCAGGACTTCTCATACTATACCTTATAAACACTTCATTATCCTAATGTTCTTTATTAGCAACTTTGTCCAAATCCTATGACCTCAGGCTCACATATTTATCTCCCTTAGGGGAAGTAGATAAAGGAATAATGGTAGTGATATTAATTCATCCAGGAAGTAAGAAAAAAAGGGGAGCCAAGCTCTTTTGAAAGCCAAAGGGAACACCCCCTTTTGCAGGGCGTGTGCTGCTGTCCTGAGTCTGTCTCCAGTTGTCCTGTGCTGTCCCCTGGCCTGGACACAGGGCCTCGGCTCATTTGTGGGTTGAGACACCTACAGTCCACCTGCGTGACAGCAGCCTAGTTTGTAGCCATTCTGTTACTTTTCATGCAAATGTCTGTACGGCTAGTCTAGAAAAGGTTGTACCGACAAGGAGTTTATTACTAGAAATACAAGTATTCTAAGCAGTCTTAGAAGTAGTATTGTATCTTCAAGCTACTCAGGGAGAGTCACTCAAGAAGAAACAGAAAATCTAAATAGACCTGTAGTAAGAAAAGACATTTAATTGGCAATCCAAAATCTTCCCACATAAAAATCCCAAATAATTCTGGTTAGCTTCTCTGATCCCTTTGAAAAATAGAAGATGAGTCAGTACTTCTATTTTAGTCCACTTTCATTCCTGAGATAAACACCAAAGTGTAAAGGAGGAGGAGTGCTGGGGTCTCTTCATGCAAAGGCTTTCCAAGGCATTTAGCTTTTTACCTTCTCGAGCTAGTGAGGGGTGAGGCCTGCCAGTTCCTGAGATGCATCGAGACGTCTGTTGTCTGGATGCAACATACTTGCCTCTTCGTCAGGCTGGTCTCCTCAGCAGCTATACTCCCGTTGGCCTTCGTTTTGCAGGTGCTTCCTTTCTCACAGAACTGTAAATTTTCCCAGCTCCTTTTTTGGCTCCTGATTCTAACTGTAGGTCAGCTAAAGTGGGCAGCAGTGTCCTCATCAGAGCCTGAACTTTGTGGTGCCCTGAAGTCGGCCCTCAGCAGATTAGTTAGCTCACTGCCCTTCATTTACATCATCCACAGTCTCAGGATAAGCGCAAAATCCAAGCAACTTTCCTGCCAGAAGGAGGCACACATGTTCTCTGGTGCCCTCAGTATGGAATCTGTTCCCACCCAGAGCCTCTGAATCTGGTCTGTCCTGTCCACATTTCTACCAGGAATTCAGGCCTTTTAAATTCCAGCCAGAGTCATCTCTTTGTAAAGCATTCGAAGCTTCTCTAGCCCCATCTCCAGACCTTTGTGACCTCCCCACAGTCTGGTCTCAAAGGCTCAGCTTAGATGCAGTCACAGCGCCAATCCTACTCCAAGTACCAGTTTACGGTATTAGTCAACTTTCAACACCCGACACCCACAAGTCTACAGTAGGCACACTTTGTGGTCAGCTGGCTTCAAGTGGAGGAAAACTTCCAACCCCATGCAGTCAAGAGGTGAAGAACTGGAGCAAAATGCATCTTCTGAGTCACCTGCCATCTGTAATCCACCTCTCAACATGTGAGACTTTGGAGGGACATTTTAGATCTAAACCATAACAACTTCACAGTTCATTGTAAGAGACCAATATTATCCTGCTTTCAACCCAGATAAAAGTACCACATGAAAATGAAGCTATAAAACCGTGTACTTTATGAATATAAGCCCAAGAAAATCAATAAAATATTGCAAAAAGGATTATACACCATGATTTAGTTGGATTTAGCTCAAGAATGCCAAAGTTATTCAACATGTAAAAACTCAGTGTAAGAGAACATAATAAGGTTATGGAATACAAAATCTCTCTGATCATCTCAACATTTGATAAAATCCATCATGCTCTCACGATGAAAGACATTTGAAAAACAAACAAAATCCAGCCAGTTTATACTGAAGACAAACCACTTAAATCAGAAAGAAGACACACCTGATACTCTAGGGCTTCTCTGGCTTGAACCTCTAAACCTTTCCAAATTCCTCTCATAAACCAGTTAGAAAGGCTCCTATAGCACACGGTAATATACAATCGTAGCAATGACCCCATTTCTCTCATACCGACTTCTATACTCGTCAACTTTCCTGCTGCTGGGATAAAGTACCTGGCACCCAGAATTTGAAGGAGAGGCTATTTGCCTACCAGTTTCAGAAAGTTCAGTCAACACTGGTCAGCTGTCTCCAAAGTAGAAACCTCACGTCAGGAAAACATAGAGGAGCAAAGCTGCTCTCTTCCTGGTGGCTGGAAGCAGAGAAAGGGAACAACACCAGTGAGGGACCAATGAGACACCACTGTCCAAAGGCGCGTTCCCAGTGACCTCCTCAAGCTGAACCCCACCTTAAACTATGTGAACATCAGCGCATCAGCCTGTAGTGAGTGCAGCACCCATAATCCAGTCGGCATTCTAGGAATCCCCTAATCTAGTCATGGCAACAATTAAGTTTAACTATCACATGCTCCATTTTGACTTCCCTCTCCTTTATTTTACTATTATATGCTTTGCTTACTTTCTTAGTGGTAACCCTAGGAATTACAATCAATATCCTAAAATTGTAACAATCTATTTCAAATTAATATCAGCTTCACTAGTATGAAATCTTGGCTCTCTTGTCTCCATTTCAACATTTTTATCATTGCAAACTATATTTTGGGGTACTGTGTTCTCCTCAGTATAGATTTAAACTAGTTTTATATAACTGTCTTTTAAATCATATAGAAAAATAAAGGATTGCAGATCTAAAGTACAGGAATACTTTTATATGAATTGCCTTAATGAACTTTATGAGTATTCTTCATTTTATCATTGTTGGAGTTCTGCACAGATCCTTTGATTTCATCTTGAAGGACCTCCTTTTGCATTTCCTACTAAAGACAAACTCCTTTCATTTTTGTTTATATGTGAATATCTTAATTTGTTCTTTATTCTTAAATATTTGTTTTACTAGATGTGGGGCTTGGGGTGGGTGTGTGTTTTCCTTCCCCTTTTATGCAAGTTTTGTATGTATCATTCTATGGCATCTGGCCTTCATGATCTCTCATAAGAAGTTAGGTCTCAGTCATACTAAGAATACAGTGTGCATAGCAAATTTCTTTTCTGGATGGTTTTAGATTTTTCCTTTTGTTTTTAACTCAACCATTTGATGATGTGGTATTTTAGTGTGAGTCTCTTTAAATTCATCCCATTTGAAGTTCCTTGAGTTTTTCACACGTAGATTTGTGTCTTTCATTGAGATGGGACTCATTCGTCAGATTTATTTTAGCTTCTTTCCTTTCTGTTATGTCTTTGGGACTCCAACTCTGCATAGAATGGCATGTCTGACGGTATATCGCAAGTCTTTTGAGACCTATTCATTTTTCTTCATTTTTTTTTTTGTTACTCAGATTGGATACCATACTCTTTCACTGAATGTAAATGATAAGGGTTAAATTAAAGGGACAGGTACTCAAAACTCCCAGCATCTGTGTTGGAGAGAAGGGTACATATAAAAGTAAATGGGATGTAGCCTATTTGAGATGCAGATCATGCTAAGCTTTCTAAAGATGATGTGGTTCTGAGTTCTTTTGATAACATACAATAATTTTTTAAAATATTCATATGAGTTAAGAGAAGAGCTTTGTCGTAATTCTACTTGAATAAAAGGTCCTCTTGCTGGCCTTCAGAATTCTCTTCTACACAATAGGGGCAAAATGGGTGACTCTAAGTTCCTTTCAGCCGCAGCCACCTGCGGTCTGACTTGTAATAGTCGTGCACCTTTTTCTTTCCCTTCCTTCAGTTTTCACTGTTCCTTCTTATCCCACCTACAAGAACGTGAAAAGAAAGCAAGAACAGTGAAAGTTATGAGAACTCAAGCAGATCACTAATTAATAAAATATCTGTATTTTGGAGACTCAATTGTGTAATTTTATTCCTTATAGAAGAAATAACAATAAAAATATGCTAAACTTCTTCTCTGATAAATGTCTAAAATCTCTTTTCTGGCCCACTGATGCCCGTGCTTTGAACACTAACATCAAGTCCATCTAGTTATCAGAATGTAGCTTTAGGAAAACTGATTAGAAGTTTACCAGGAAACTGATGGAAAGTTTTGTTTGGCCAAAGTTTAACAGAAGGCTCTTGTCACTGCTTGAGGAGAGAAAGCCCAGCAGCAACTCTCAGCTCTTTTTCATCATCCTCTCTCCCTGTGAGAGGATGCTCACTGTGGACTGAAGGGTTGTCTTTACAATAGCTGATTGTAATAAATGCAGATTGAAGGCTGTGCATCGGAGGGTTTTGTCTTTATGATAGCTTTCCATCACCTCATATATTTTATCAAGAATTTATTTTCTGCATGTTCATTAATAGAAATTAAATTGGAATAGGGAATGATAGTATATGAAGATTATTTCAGTTAAGTTAATAGAACGAAGGACTGGATGGCTTGAGTGTGTTATATATTCATTCACTTTTGTAAAAAAGAATAGAGAGAGTTTAAAGTCATAAAAACATCCAGATGTTCTGAAAATAGAAAGGTTTTTATTACTATAAACACTGAATTCTTATGGCAGTGTAATAAAAACTAAAAAATTCATGTAGCACTCTAGGGCAGTCTAAAGGAAAGACATTGCACCTGTCTTAGGCTAATTGGGGAAATGGCTGAAAGTAGCAGTTTTTAAGCTTTTGTCTTCATCAGAATTACTTGAAAGTTTGTTCAAATAGACCTTTGGGTGCATTCTTCATAGTGTCTGACTCAGTTGGTCTGGATAGGAATTTAAAGTCCCTTTCTAACAAGTTTTGAGGTAACACTGGTGCTACTGGTTTGGAACCACTGACCTAGATCAAGTACCATCCAAACTGAGACATGAAGGAGTGTCTAGTTGTGTCCACACTGGTGGTGTGGAGGAATGAGCCATGGGTAGATGAAGACAAAGGCTCAGATAGATGATAGCTGCACATAGTCCTGAGGAACCTGCAGGACTCTAGCGAAGAGAAAGCAGTGAAGGATGAGGCTGCAGAGACAAGGGGAACATTATTTAGAGGCCTTCTACTGTGGGATAGGGAGCCATGACCAGAGGACAGAGGCAGGATTGAGGAAGGGCCATGGACGTGTTGTAAACAGGAGAGTAACTGGCCAGAAATGTGATGAAGAGAGATCATGTGGCTGCAGCATAGAGAATGGGTTAAAGGTGGGCAGGCCGGTAAGGAGACTAGTCAGAAAGCTGCTAGAGGAATAAACTGTTGTCTGGAAGCTATGTGGTGCCAATGAGTGTGGAGAAATAGAATAGTTCTAAAGATATTTAAAACATAGAAATTAGGGGCCAGGGATTTAGCTCAGTGGTTCCGGCGCCTGTCTCACAAGCACAAGGACCCGGGTTCGATCCTCGGTAACCACATACAATACTGAGCATGGAGACTCATGCCCAGCAGCAACCAGTACCACATACCACAGTGCCGGGCGTGGTGGCTCACGCTTGTAATCCCAGCACTCGGGAGGCAGAGACAGGAGAATTGCTGTGATGTGAGTTGGAGGCTGAGCTCAGGGCCAGCCTGAACTACAAAGTGAGACCTTGTCTCAAAAAAAAAAAAAAAAAATTAAATTCTCAAGGATTCGTTTGATTATTGGAATGTGGTTAAGCAAGAAAAACATCAAAGGTCATCCCCAGGTTCCTGCTCTGTGTAGTAAGACAGAGGGAAGGGAGGGCTCTCTTCATCCCATGGGCCACTGAGCATGCGCGTCTTGTTTCCACCAGACTGCTCTCCTGGCTCAGAAGAGTGATCTGAGTGGAGGACAGATTTGGGACTCCAGCAGGTACATGGCAGCTGGAAGAGGGAGCACGTGGAACGTCCAAGGGGACAGAAATAATGACAGCAAATCCTGGAGAAACACTTCTATTTGAAAAGAAGACTGAGGAAGACAAATCTGCCATAACCCCTGAAATGAGCTGACAGAAAAGTAGAAAGAAAATCGGGCTCATGCGAAATAATGTGAGAGCCAGGTGGCTCAGCCGTGCCAACGAGCGGAGAGAGGTCAAATGAAATAAATCATGCACAGTATCAACTAGATATTAAGGAGGATAACTGATCACCTAAGTGCACATTCTTATCGCAAATCATGTGTGTTCAAGCAGAAACATGTGAGAAATGAGAGAGTAGAAGTGCATAAATGCAGTGACAAACAATTCCCGAACTGCCCTTTTATTTCAACATTCTAGCATGATTTCCATGTATTTGTCTACATTTAGTTCTCATTGCTTACCTTTTAAACATGCTTTTTTTATTTTTACATTGAATTCTGGAACTTTCTGGAAATCTTCTTATACGTACTGCTGCTGTGTTTTAGAAATAGTGAAGGCTTCTAAACATGTTTACCTGAAGATTTTCCTAAAAATTTAAGGAAAATGAGAAGTTTAATGACTGCATTTTGTTCCACTGGTTAATGTCATATAAATCATGTCTAGTTATTCCTTTTTAGAATTGGGTTTCTGTGAGTATACTCATATAAATTAACGGGCTCATTTTGTAAAGATATATCAGAATTTCCTTATTTTATTTGAGACAGTGCTAGGGAGAATGAATTTTATTCTATTTTATAAAACCAATATTCTAAAATGCTGTGATTTAATTGCAGGGATTTATCATGCTTTCTATTAATTCAGTACCATTGAAATCAACAACAGGAGACTCAAAGGTTTTTCTCTCAAGAAATGAGGTTATGGGATTTACGACAATCTTGAACTTTCAGGATGGATAATAAACACCTCAAGCATCAGCTGGAAAACATGAGCATTGTTGATAACTTAGAGGTCGGATTTCTTGATCAAAATATTACCTAACTCATATGGATTCCCTCTGTAATATAAGTTCATCTGATTCAGAAGAATTAAAGAAGAATTATTTAATAAATCCACTGTGAGCCTCTTTGAGGTTCAGAGTTTCATGAAGATTATGAAAACATTCAAGTTTGAGAAAATAAATTATTTCCAATGTCTTGTCCAGGGAAAGAAATCATAGATAACTCTCTTTCTCCAAGCTGTTGCTCTCACCCTGACAAATACTCCTCGTACTAACTTAGGAGCTCCTAGATGTTGGAGCCCAAACTTCTGCCAACTGTTTGTACCAGCTATTCCCAAAGGCAACTTTTACCTTCCTCTGCTTTGTACTATACTCAGTGCCTCCCTATAGCTTGGCTGCTTTCCTCCATTTCTACATATTGATATTTCTCATGATTCAGATCAAACATTATATATGCTATTGAGTTAGTGAACTTACTAGTTACATATTGCGCAGCACTTTCAAACTAATTTCTACTTAAATTGTGAGCTTATAGAATACAAGAATCATATATTGTGCCTCCCACACTCGCTAACGTGGTGCCTAATACATGGATGTTACTACTTATTCATCATCACCATACTTCAGATGTTTTAGTTAAGAGTAAGCTAGAATTTGAAACAATTTTCTTTTTCTGCCAAGTCAAAATATGTAAATTGAAAAGTGAGTCAGGCTTTCTTTTTGGAGAGCCTTATAATTCCCAATTTAGAGTTCATCCAGGTATAATTAGAACCAATTATGTATATATAGTAACTGGTCCAATCAAAAAAGTTAGAACTCGCAACAAAAATGTTAATGTTCCAAGGAATTTCTGTCATTTTAAGATAGAGTTTTTTGATCTTCTAATTATAGTAGAAGACTTCTTAGACAAAATAATTTGGATTAATAATTGGACCATTGATTAATAAAGTTGTTTAAGGCAATGGCATTAAAGAGTTACATGGATACTCTAATTATAACTCACAAATAGTTACTTGCCACTCTTTTCAAAATAAGCCCTCCTCTTTGACTCTGGGCTTGATATTTAGAGTATATTGTTATCTTTCTAGCATAAATCATCAAAATGCATAATTTATGTCACTGTACCCAGCAGAAACATTGTGTTCATAAAAATGGTTATTTAAATAAGAGTAACTAAAGATATTTTGGGAAAGTAATCTGAATATGAAAATTTTGTGCATATAATTATTCACTCCTATGTATGTGAAAGACTCTTCACTTTTCTCTAAGTCAACATTTTGTTTTAATGTCTTAGAGTGTTTCCAAAGGATTCCAATTAATTTTAATAGAAACAAACACACTAGTTTAGAATCATATAAATTATACAAAATGGGGCCAGGGACTTAGCTCAGTGGTTCTGGCACCTGCCTTGCAAGTGCAAAGACCTGGGTTCTATCCTCTGTAACCACATACAGCAATGCCAAATGTGGAGATTCACATCCACCAACAATCGAAACCACATAACACAGTGCAGGGTGTAGTGGCTCACACCTGTAATCCCAGCACTTGGGAGGCAGAGTCAGGAGGATTGCTGTGAGTTCAAAGCTGAGCTCAGGACCAGCCTGGATTACAAAAGCAAGACCCTATCTCAAAACAAAAATTATACAATATGATAATGACATGACAACAATAAATACAACTGATTCATGGCAAGTAGTATCTACTCTGGCTGGAGCAGAAATACTATAGGTATACTGGATTGGGAAGTAGCATGGTTTAAGTATCTCAATATGCTTTACACAGAGAGTAAAGGCTACCTGTTAATCTGCTGAAGTTATTTAGCAGAAAGTAATTAAGAGATTGTTATGCCCTTATTTGGTATTAATGATATCTTTTCTACATCATTCACGGAAAAAGTGAGAATGAGCATTTTACTCATGATTAAACTTACCTCTGTGGAGGTAAAGATACTTGGGGAAAGCAGTAAATAAAAATTAGCTGCAGGGCCAGGGATTTAGCTCAGTGGTTCCAGTGCCTGTCTTGCAAGCGCAAGGACGCGGGTTTGATCCCCGGTCACCACATAACAATACTGGGCGTGGAGACTCACGCCTAGCAGCAACCAGTACCACATACCACAGTGCCAGGCATGGTGGTTCACGCCTGTAATCCCAGCACGCAGGAGGCAGAGGCAGGAGGATTGTTGTGATGTAAGTTTGAGACTGAGTTCAGGGCCAGCCTGAACTACAAAGCAAAACCCTGTCTAAAAAAAAAAAAAAATTAGCTGCAAAAATAATTGTTTTCTGGCTACATTGAATTAATTCAAAGAGAGCTAACATGTATAGAAGAAAAGTAGCACAATATATCAGGTTTATTTCAGGAAGGTGTATTTGTTTTGTTTCAGGACTTACAGTGATCATTGCAAAGAGTCCATATGACTAAAATCATTGAAATGGTGAAGAAAAGGGGAAATAACAGTGTACTTATTTTGCTTATGGAGGCCGATTACATGTACTTTCATAACGTTATCAGGTTTGGGGTCTCCTTCCAGAGGTGGTTACCAGGTTCTTCTTGTCAAGAGAAAGAATTGGACAAATCAAGCGCAGGAGTTAGGGAAGCTTTTAATTTACTAAAAGCAAGAGGAGAAACAGGCTCAGCAGAGCGAGTTAGGGCCAAGTAAAATTAGGAAACGGCGCACACTTCAGCACCAGAGAAGGCTATGTGCAGGGGAGCATGCGGCAGGGCTGAGCTCAGGGGACTGTGTTCTGCATCTCCCCCTCCTCGGGCTGGCAGGGCTGGGCTGTCCTAGCAGCAACTCGCGCGAGACCTGGGCGGCCTGGAGTTAGCACTCTCGTTGGTTCCATGTGCGTTGGGGACTGTTTGGCTCATGTGTTCTGGAACGTCATCATTAACAGGTCACACTCGCTTTCCCAGCTAGTTTGCCATGTCCTCATCTCTTGTCTCACCAGAGCTTGGTGTGGTGATGCACTCCTGTAAGCTCGGCACTCAGGTGGCTGAGCAGGAGATCGTCATGAGTTGAAGGCCAGTCTGAGCAACACATTAAGTTCAAGGCCAGCTGGAACTCTATACCAAGACTCTGAAATAAATAAAGACAAACATGCCTATGTATATGCATACACAGATGCCATGACTGGTAGTCAGTGGAATGCGAGCACGTCTACAGTATTAGAGACCATGATAGTTACTGTTTCACCCAGAAGCATAGCTTGGATTTCATCTTCTTTTGGAACATATTTTATTGGTCAAAACAAAAATCAGTACATTTTGAAATTTGTACCGCTGTATTTATAGTTACCATACTATATTATGGCCTATGCCATAATCTGAAACAAAAGAGAGCTTCCTGTATAATAAGCAATCATCTAAAATAAAATTCAATTAGGACAGTCTATGTACCTGAGGGTAGTCTGTCTCCCCAAGAAGGTCACTGGTATGCATGACAAGGGACCCAGGGAGACAGATCTAAAGTCTCCTTGGGAAATTCAAAGCTTGATAGAAAACTGAGAGGGGCAGCCCTGCAGCTCCTGGAGATGTTGGCCTTGTGTCCAGATCCTGAAGTGCATCTGGCCCTTCCTCAAAGGATGTAGTTAAAAGTTATAAGAACCTTACATGGGAAATGATCACTAGAATTTTTGAGGGACTAGGAAGAAGGCTGTTTTGTGAACCTCTGGAGGCCTGGAGGCTCCTCTGCAAAAAGCCAGCCTCCAATACTGCTCTGGTGCAGATGGGGAGAATCACCCACATTCACCACATTTCAGGGACCTGTATATTGATATTTCTGGTTTTAACCAGACCCTAATATAGGCAGTGTTACTACAGCTGTGGCTGTCAGGCTCTCGGTAATTTATATAACAGCCCTCTTTGCCGTCTTCCTCCTCCACAGGAAACAAAAATCTGACCTGCTCCTTCTCATGTTTGGGCTCTACTTCCCCAGCCTAATAGAATTACTCTCCTGACAATCCCACCAGGTTTTCTCCCACTGAACAGGCAACTCAACCGTCACTGCTTCTTTTCTCATTGTCTCCTGGCATTTTTTCAACCCAGCCAGTGAGCTGCAACACCCCAAGGTATCTGAAGAGCACATAACCCCCAGTAGGTGGGATCTCCAGCCGTTTTCAGCAGGGAGTACAGCAGCTACATGAAGACAGAGGCTTCTGCTCACTCAAAGCATGATAAAGAATTATGGGATCTGTGTCTCTCAGGGGAAATGAGGCAGGAGCTTAGGGTGTAGAAAACTAGCTGGAAAGTGGGGTGATCTGTTAATCACAAAGTTTCAGAACACCTGCACAGAGCAATTCCCATAGCCCTGGACATGGAGCTAAGAGTGCTGTCTCCAGTTCTGTTCCCCAGAATGCCAGCGTGTTGTCCACAGGACGACCCAGACCTGCCAGCCTGAGGAGTCACAGACACAAAGACAGTTGCCACTGAACTCAGGGCCACTGGTTGTCTTTCGCAGGAGTCTCGTCTCTTGTCAGAACGTGTGCTTCTTTTCCACCTCTTACTTGGCCCAGACTTGGCTGTAGAGCATGTTTCTTTTCCCATTTTTAATAAATGTGAAACTGTGATACTTCTGTGCTAGTTTTGTCCAATTCTTTGTTCAAGATGAGAACATAGAGGGGGCTGGGGATATAGCTCAGTGTTTCCAGCACCTGTCTTGCAAGCGCAAGGGCCCGGGTTCAATCCCCGGTAACCACATAACAATACTGGGTGTGGAGACTCACCCCAGCGGCAACCAATACCACATACCACAGTGCCGGGCGTGGTGGCTCACGCCTGTCATCCCAGCACTCGGGAGGCAGAGGCAGGAGGATTGCTGTGATGTGAGTTTGAGGCTGAGCTCAGGGCCAGCCTGAACCACAAAGCGAGACCCTGTCTCAAAAAACCTAAAAAAAAAAAGATGAGAACATAGAAAACTGCTTCTGGAAGGAGACCCTCAAGAACCCCAGACCCTGGCAACAGTAGTATCATAAAACACTTGTGATGGTTTATGTTAAATCAGTTTTGTGACAAAATATCAGAATGTAATGGAAGATGAAAATCAGCCAAGAATTCTAGAGATAAAGTTGAAGGATGGGTGGTTACAGCGTCCCTGTGTAAGACGTGGACTTTCATCATACTGCAGCATCCAGAGATGTAACAATCCATAGATATTATTTAATCTAGTAGTTTTCAACCTTGGACTTTCATCATACTGCAGCATCCAGAGATGTAATGATCCATAGATATTATTTAATCTAGTAGTTTTCAACCTGGCTAATTGAGTCATATAGAGTAATTAAAATTCCAAATTTTAAAAATCATATTTCTTATAGATTACCTCAAATCTTTTTCCTTAGTGCAATGGCCTTGTTCAGTTAACCTAGTATTTAAAAATCTCTTGTTTTTATATTTAATGTTATCGATAGTGGGATAAGATGACTATG
The DNA here is from genome assembly GCA_004026965.1 of Petromus typicus. Taxonomy (NCBI): domain Eukaryota; kingdom Metazoa; phylum Chordata; class Mammalia; order Rodentia; family Petromuridae; genus Petromus; species Petromus typicus. The sequence goes on from PVIR01002575.1 coordinate 61,293, forward strand.
AGGGGACATCACATGAAATGATATCAAAAATGCATCACAAAACATTCTATTATTTAAAACACTAGTTCCAGGAAGACTTTGACCTGTACAGAAATATGAGCCCAGCTAATTACCTTCGGAATGATTTTTAATCCCCGACACATGTTCATTTGAACAGTGTTTGCCTGCAGATCTTTCTAAAGTCCGGAGAATTTTCCTTACAAAATTAAGACATGGTCAAAGAATTTGATTACATATGCATCTCTTCCCCCAGTGGACTACATGCAGGCTATTTGTTTTGCTGCAGGAAGATAACTAAAATGAAGTCAAATAAATACACAAAAGTGATGTTTCAGGTTATTCTACTATAAAAATGCATAAGTGAATTCTGCTTGGTTTAAATTTCACAAAGAAAAATAAGACATTTTAAACTTTCCTCTTCCGAGTGTTAGGCTTGCCTTTACATTTGCTCTTCTCTGCTTCCAGGGTGTTGAAGGTGTTTCTTTCACGAACAGCACAACGAATTCCGTACATGACCGGCGGCCGGGTCCTGCGGATGCTCGCGGTCATCCTCTTGGTAGTGTTTTGGTTTCTCGTTGGCTGGACTTCATCTGTATGCCAGAATTTGGAGAGGCACATTTCACTTATTGGCCAGGGGCAAACATCTGATCACCTTATCTTCAACATGTGCCTCATTGACCGCTGGGATTACATGACAGCAGTTGGTATGTTGTCCCTTGTTTTATATGTTTATGTTGTCATTTTTCAGTAATATCAAAGTCAGCATTTTTTAAAAAGGCTTGGCAAATCCTTTCACAAAGTCTGAAGAAATTTCATGTAATGGGATTCTGGGAAAACAACTCTGAAAATGACCATCAGGACATGTGGGTGGCCAACGTTTTCTGAAATTTTCCATTCTTTTTCAAAAGCGTATAGCTTTGTTGAAAATTGCAATCAAGTAAAGTAAAATGAAGAAAGGTAGTGAACAAAGACTGCTTCTATGTAGACATTTCTTGCTTTTTTAAAAATTGATTTTATTGTTACATTTTATATACATATAAAGATCACAATCAACATTGATTTAGCAATAAGTTAGCGAAGTAAGATTAATCAGAAATTTGCTGAAAGCAATCTCTTCACAAAGAATGCCCTATATACATAATTTGAGATGATGTGGCGTGACTTAATTCTCATTCTTCCCACCCCCCTGCTCCGTCCCCCTTTATACGCATAAGCTTTTTTTCCTTTTTTTTGCCATGAAATCTTTGCTTTCCCTTCTAAATTACTTCTAATCCCTTTTCTCCCTTTGAATATTTTCCTACTATTTCATAATGCCTATCATACATTTTAGAACTCATTTGCACCTTCAAATCCTCATACCAGAGGAAAGATATGGTATTACACATCTGTATCCTATTTATTTGACTTATGAGTGTGTCCTCAAGGTATATCCATTTGAGCATAAAGAACTTAAATTTATCATTCTTTATGGCAGAGTGATACTCCGTTTTATTTTTTAAAAACTCCACAGTTTCTCTATCCAGTCTCCAGCTGATGGACATTTTGATTGTTTCCATGATTCAGCTATCACAAACTGAGCTAACACAGACACGGGTGCACATGTGTCACTGTGCTATGAGTCTTTTAATTATCCTGTGTAATACCTAGCAGGGGAACAACAGGGTCATTACCTTGATTTATGTCTTTAGTTAGGAGTCATATGATGTCAGTATTTTTCAATATTTTGACCCTATTACCTCAAATTGTGTATAGAAGGCATTCTTTGTGAAGAAATTTGCTTCCAGAAAATTTCTGATTAATCTTTCTTTCCTAACTTATTGCTAAAGAAATTTATCCATATTTGTCTGGAGTCCCAGTATTAAATAGCGAACCATCTCTACTTCTTAGAGGTAGAAAGAATTAGGTGGCAGAAAAACTTGAGAGTTTAGAAGAACACCATGATTTGGTCTGAACACGAAGATTTCTTTTCTGATACCCACTCTTTGAAAAATAAAGACGTGAAACCTACGGGGATTTTTCTGTTGCTAACAATGGGCTTTATTTCTTCATTTCTTTTTTCTTTCTTTCTTTCTTTCTTTCTTTCTTTCTTTTTTTTTTTTGAGAGTTAAATGAATAAAGTTTATACTTGGAAATAGTTCTGATACTGACTTTGGACTGGATGTGAAAATTAAACCAATTATATAAATATAAAATTTCGACTCAGTAGAAATCCCTGATACTTTATTTTATGCTTTTCAATGCAATTTAATTAAACTAAGAAAAGTAATTTTCTTTTACTACTATAAAGGAAAGCCCACTAGATTTCTTTTCTATTTAACAACAACAACAAATACTCAAAATATTTGATTGCACAGCAGGTAGAATGGCTGATGGAACTAGAATGGCTTTGCATTTTTTACACACTATCTGTAAAATGTATTCAAAAGCTCTTTAAACTTGATTTGACACTCTCAGGCGTTAATATATCTCTATAGGATATAATTGAGAATAATCTTGAATTCATCTTACATAAAGTATATTGAAAAGTAAGAATTGTAAACAATGAATCAAATCTACTAAGTATTGATAATGTCTCTAGTGCTGAGTTGAATACTTTTGGGGAGGTATAAAATGTATAAGGGTCTTCTGCCTCTCAGGAAGTAGGTCACTATTGGTTAATATAGATAAGCGATAATGGTTGTAAACTGTTAAAAAGCAAAATTGAATGGCAAAGACTCAGTACAATAAAAGCCCACTAAAGGAAGACAAGAGTTTGAACCACAACTCAGGGATCTTTGTAAAGAGTGCTTTGAGTCATGGGTAATATTTAGGTTATTATAAAGAGGTGTTGAGAACATTCCATTTGATAGGAATAGTGGCAGATGGAGGTGGGTGGGAATTGTATGAAACAGTAAGGAAATGTCTAAGTATAAAAGAGTTGGGTTGCATATGTTGGAATATATTGTAAATGCTAGAGAGTGCTAAAGTTTATTGAAAACATTTATAAGGAATTTAGAGTACTGGCAGAGTAATACCAAGAATCATTAACTCAATCTTGATTGCTTCAGAATAGTCGTCTAAAAAAGGAAACCAAATTCAAGGATTTATGATGGGATTAGAATGAACAACATTGAAATAGTGGTTTGCTAAACACCTTCCCAGCTATAGTATCACCAAGGAATTTACAGAAAATCAGAGTTTGGAAACACGTTTCTGACTTTCTCAGTCTACTCAGGTCCAGGGCCGAGTGATCACTGCTGAGCAGGCTCTGCTGGCGACTGTGTTACTATAACATGTGCAATCCCTGGCTTTGAAGACATAATCAGATTAAACGACCAGAAATGCAGTGGTCACGCATCTCAGGTGTGCTCTGCTCATACCACGGCACTCTGGCTGCTCCGTGGATCCGAGCACTCACATGAGTGATAATCACAGAGTGATTACTGCAAATTCACATAATCACTGAGTGATTACTGCAAGTCCCACTTTTTCCTCATTTCTTCACACTATCCATGTTTTGTTTGTTTTTAGTAGAGGACATCTACTTGAGGAATAACTAGGAGTTATCAGATGAAATATGTTCAAATTCTTGCCATCTCCCTATAAATGTTCCCACGCCCGCACTCACTCTTTTTCTCCATCACGTGATCCTGGTGCACATCTCAGCCTGCTTCATACTCAGCCAGTGCCCTGCCTCTCCCTTGTCCCGTGACCTCTCTCACTCTGTACAACCTTAGACATACGAGACACCTTTATTTTCAAAGTCACCTGTTGAAGAATTCATTGCAGATCAGACCTTTCCAAGATCTCCCTCTGTACAGGCTCCTACTGGACTGGAGTATTTTCACTGTGCAGTAACAAACCACAGGAAGATGATTTGGTAATGCTCGGAATGGAGTTCTCTTATAGGATTGTACTGAACTGAACAATTCCTTCTCTTTTTTTCTACTGACATACAGCATCAGTTACAAACACAGGTCATACATTGAAAGGATGAGTTCCTTTTATTGTTGCTTGTTGCACAGTGCTGCTCCAAAGTGGATTATATAAATGATTTTACCACAAAAATTTCAGAAAAAATAAACAGGTAAAGGAAATAGTTTAGAAAACATCCAAACTGCCATAAGCCTCAGTTTCTTCACCAAAGAAGGTTTAAACACAGAGGGGATAAAAAGTGACTTTCAGACTTTGTAATTTATGTCTATTCATAATTTTCAAAACCAATTTTGTATGAAACTTGTGAGATAAGATTTAGTGGAAAATGAACAAGGGTATAAATGTTGCAGTGGTGGAAACAGGTGTGTCTTGGACAGTATCAGCAGTGCTCACTACTACCAATGGTCGTATTTTCTAAGAAGTGATTGTACTCATTTGGTAGAAAGAGAATTTTAAAATCTGGAGGTTCCAAAATGTTTCTAGATCAGATTAGAATTCCTCTAAACAGGTGAGCTGCCATGCTTCATTGAGAATTATTTCTATAGCTGATGATACCATGTATCATTATATAACCTAGTTCTTTGAGTCTTTCTGAGTGCTTTTTACTATATTTTCTGCGTAGCACCGAAGGCAAAAGCTTCTTCACCTGCTGGTCCGTCTTTGCACTCCCACCCAACAGATCCATGCTGTCAGCACTACTGCTGCCTCATTCACTCTCAAGCCCCGGCCCCAGCAGAGCACCTGTTGGTTGTGAACGTCTAACAAATGATTGCTGGAGTAACAACAGTCAGCTCAGCTACCTTCCTCTTTTGATAATATTTTTATATGATAAGAATTAGACTAAGGGCCGGGGAGTTAGCACAGTGGTTCTTGGCCTGTCTTGCAAGCGCAAGGACCCAGGTTCAATCCCCGGTAACCACATACCATACTGGGCTTGGAGACTCACCCCAGCAGCAACCAGTACCACATACCACAGTGCTGGGCGTGGTGGCTCACGCCTGTAATCCCAGCACTCGGGAGGCAGAGGCAGGAGGATTGCCGTGATGTGAGTTTGAGGCTGAGCTCAGGGGGAGCCTGAACCACAAAGTGAGACCCTGTCTCAAAAAAAGAAAAAAAAAAAAGAATAAGATGAAGAAATTTGCTAAAGTTAAAGCATTCAAGTTATACCATTGTGTTCAGCTTCATTTTAGTGATAAACATGTATGTTCAGATTTTGAGCCAGAATTTTTGAGTAGTTTATATAAACTGGCATATGAAATCCTGCCCTTCTTACCCCCATAGTCACATAATAAATTGGTACAGATTTGAGGTGACCAATGGAAGTTATAACTGAAGTAGTATAATTAAATATGTAAATAAAATAAAATGTATTTGTTTTGGATGAAAATATCATTTGTTTCACCATCAGGAACTATGTCAAAAATAAGAGATTGAAGAAGACATTTTCCTCAGTTAATATAAAAATAACCAAATATTGTAAGCAATACCTATTTTGATAAAGGTTGATAGGATTACCAGAATTTTTCAAATCATAACCACCCTCATTGGTAGTTATCTTATGTTCAGGATTTTTCACAGTAGCATTAAAATATAACAAAATTTTATCCTTCCATGAATTCCTTACCTAGCTAATACAAATTGGTAGATAGGTAGTACTGACCTCTTAATTCTAAATTAACTTGTAAAATTTCACTCCTAGAGGCAGATCTTGACACTTAGATTTAGCTACCCCAGTCCTCCAATATCTTTGGAACAAATGAGATGGCAGAGATGGCAGCATATTCTCCAGTCTGTGTGATCGGATATCATTCAAGTTCTGATTATACATTTAGAGTATGTATTCCAAACCTGAAACAGTTCTACTGACCAAGAAAAATGGAATAAGTGAGCAGACCGCAGAAGCAAGAAGCTGATAAAGGGCAACGTCAGATATTTGTAACTTCATCCCATGACTAAATCCTTCAAACATACTTCGGCAAGTGCAGAAAGTGCCTAAGTTCCTGTTTCGTCCAGAAATTGGTGACAATGACTCTAATGTGATAAGAAGAAATATAATTGGGGCCACGGCTGTCTTTAGTGCCTTCTCTAACCTGAAACAGAACACAGACAAAGAGCTCCGTGTAGGCTTCTGTTTAGCTTCTGTTATTCAGCTACATTACTAAAATAACTCTTGTCAAGAGCATTTAATGATTTGATAATTATCTCTGACAAAGACCTTGTTGTAAATTTAGTCCATCAATTCCTAAGCTGTGTAATGGCCCTAGAGATACTTTAAAGTCAGAGATCTCATTTTATATATTTTATAACACTGAGTTGGAAAGAAAGACACAGAAAAACTTAAACAAGAATTACAGGCTTAGATTCACATTCCACTTGGAAATTTTAAAATATTTTGACTCTCCGTGAAGTCCATTACTGATTACCTCACTTCTTCAAAAATACTAATATATTCTTAAATATTTCACATGGCATAATTTCACTAAAAAATAACATATTTATTTACTCTTCTCATTGGTGTTCTATTTTTTCTCTCCCTTTTTATAATGCATTCATTTCAAATTATAGAAAGTGGTCATGCATCGACTTATTTATATGCCAATGTTTAGAAGTAACTGAGAAAAATACAGAAATTTCTTACTGAGTTATACAGGAAAATTGTAAAATAATTATTGTTTCGGAAGATTTAAAGAATTACCCTAAAAGATTAGGTGACATCATGACAGGTGAAATGCAAAGTCAGGGTGATTTAGTGAGCTCAGAGAAAGCAGATCAGATCTCCTCTTCATCCGCCTTAGATTAGTGCTTGTGAGTTAGGTTCTCAGATTTTAATCCATGCAATCTCATGACTGTCCTCATTTTAACCAGAAAAAGGCATCTGAACAAAATATAAACTTTTTAAATTAAACCCCGAATGCTGGAATTTAAAATATTCTCAAGTACTTTTTAAGTTGTTTGACTTAATTAGAACCTCTGAGATATCCACTCCATTACTAGAGTAAAAACAAAGTGTATGACCCTAGGTGGAATCATAAATAAATTTTTCCTTTGGTCATGAATTTTCTAAGTGGATAAGATAAGAGAAAAATAGAAGAGAACATTGAAAGAAACACCGGGGAAACAAAAGGTGAATATCTCATCAGTTGTGTATTTATGCTACCTAACAGGAGCTTTAATGGGGAGACGAAGGGTCAAATGTTAACACACAATGTCTCGTCCTCATCTCATCAACAACCAGGATAAAATAGCTCGAGCGGCATTTGCGCTTCGGAGCCATCCTCCCCTCGGAGGTCTAACTCACAAAGCTGGGTCACAGAACCAATATTAACTCGCACTTCTTTGCTCGCCCCAGCCTTTTGGAAAAAGTAACTTGAAATTACTTTCATTATGGTATATTAATTTTTTAGAAGCCGTGGTAGTTAACTTTTAAACTGTTATGCCTTACAGATTAAAAATCAAATGCCTCAGTTTTCTAAAAGCCCTATGTGGATCTTTAAATATAAATGCAATTTCCTTTTTAACGACACTCCTGCCTCCCATCAAAATCATTTAACACTAGAAATTATTTTCCAAAGCAAGAGGCACAACACATATTTCAGCTCCCCCATAGTAACACTGCAAAATGTGGTAACATCTGCATTTTTTTCTTTACTAATTGCAGTGTTAATCTGAAGTTAATTGTATGAAACTGATATTTTTTTCTAAGCACAACTTTTATATATCACGTTTAGCTTAATTGGTACTTGGAATATTAAATTGTTTTTCAGTGAGAGCATATAGTTTGATATTGCTAATGAAATTATTTTAATGTTTAGCTTAGCTATTATGAGAAATCTTATTTGTCTTACATTTTAAATGTAATTCTCAGCTCTGGCACAATAATTAACATGATAACTACTTTCCTTTTTTGAACTTTTAGTGTAACAATATATAAAACTGTAATAACTGGCAGAAATACTATATTTATAAGGCAGCTACTGCTACCATAAATCCGTACAGATTTTCTGTGTGCTGCTCTTGCTAGCAAAGCTTTACACGCAGCACTCTTCTGTGCCAAGCCCAGAAGCAGACACTCAGTGTGTCAGGAAACTGGAGTCAGCATTGTTCGTGATGCCAGCATGGCCCTTAGGTCACTTAGAGGCCTGTGCAAAGAAAGTCATGAGACAAAATAAAATTGAACAGAGTTTATGTGAGGAAAGAGTTATTGAGGAGCTGAAAGAGGCTGCGGGCACCCTGCAGCAGCCAGAGCACAGCACTTCCAGGGGCTGAACACAGAAGCAAGCCAACGAAGTGTATGCCCCGGTTGGGCGCATGTTAAAGATCCAATCAGCATGCTGGCCGACTGTGATTGGCTGAAACTCAATTCAGAATTTGTCCCTTATAACGGAGCTCCTTTAAGTTTCTGTGTGCTTCCATAAACTTCCTTTAGGATTTCACATACAGAAACCAGTCCAGTAAAACTCCCTCTTGTTTGTCTTATTTTTAGCAAACCCTGCAATATTATATGGAGTAGCAAATAATAGAACATCTACATCTCTGCGGACTTGAACATGAAATTGGTATCATCCAGATCATCCAATTCAATAAATTTTCATTATGTCTTATCCACATGGACTCAGTATTATTGCTATTATATGGGCAAAAGAGGAAAAATAATTATTCAAAGATTAAATTCTTGTCCTGAAGGTTATAACTAGTTCAGATGAAAGGGCATTGCCTATAAACAGTTTTTCCCCTATTGCATATTTGGTGATATTATTCTCTGCATTGTGTTGTATAGGTAGTTAAAAACTGTAAGAGATTAGTGGAACAAAAGTTCAGGGAGGGTGAAAATATTTTGAAAGGCTTTGTGACAGAAATGGTTCTTCAACCAGACACTGAAAGCACAGTTCTGATTTGGGAAGAGGAAACTTTCCAGGGCCTGGATAATGTGAGTAAAGACTCAAAGAAAGATCGTTTTCAGAGCCTTCAGAGGACAGTGAGACCTCCTTGGTCAGCTCAAAGAGTCGTAGTTGGAAAGCACTAGAAGATCTTGTCAGATGCATAGTGTGAAGTCATCTCATAGAGGGCTAGGAATGCCAGGAAGAGTGCTGTGTAAAACACCAATGAACCACCAAAGATTGTTTTTCTTTTCGTTCTTCCTTTTTTGTTTTCTTCTTTTTTTTAACGGGGGATCAAACTCAGGACCTTGCCAGGCAAGTGCAATACCAGAGAGTTGTATTCCAGGGCCCTACTGATGGTTTGTGGATATAAATGTAATCGATATTTCAAAGAAGGCTCCCCAGGCTCTGAGATCAGACTGGACGATAAGGTCTAAGAAATATACAAACAAAGCACAAAGCTAGGCAGAGTGGGCTGCTAACCCCAAACTAGTGCATTCAGAAAGCCTTGGTAAGAGGGACTGTCTGCCTTAGCAAGAACTCCCTGAGGATCTTCGGGACAGGTGCTATTTCCAGGGTTGTAAGGATTTGTGAGGGAGTCTTCTGAGAAAAGAGGGACAGGTTAAGCTAAGAGCATCTACAGGGATTTGTCCCTATTCTGTGGTGCTTACATTGGAATTACAGAACAATAAACAAGTACTGTTTGGATAAATGGAGTCAGACAAAATGAACCCAGGTGTTCAGAGCTCGGAAAAATAATTTCAGCAAATAATAAGTGAGCTGAGAGGGACTTAGGCAAGATTGTAACTGCAGACATTACACAATGATACATATAAGCATTCAAAAGAGAAACATAGAAATGGAATGTGGCTCTGAGATTCCAAACCACAGCAAAGAAGGAAACAGCGGTGCCATGGGACAGAGGCAAACGAGCTAGAAAAGGAAACTGTACATGAAGAAAAGGGAGTTTCTTTTCTCAACCCAGGGGAGCATGGCTGGAAAACTTCACAGCATGTGGCCCGCGACCACCATGTTTTGAATAATTTGGGAAGAAGCTCAGTCTCACACAGTTGGGAACGCAGTCTGCTTTTCCCCGGGCTAGAAGCTCGTGGCAGCTTGGTTTACCTAAGAGATTCTCAATCACCCGGGCGCTGTCTAATTTTATGTTAGTAGAAATACCCTGAAAGGCGGCCGATAAAAGGTCGTGGCTTTGGAGTGGGTGATCGGTATTTCAGTACACAAGAAAACCCCATGTTGAATGGTTCCTGACAGGTAGCACAAGGTAGTTATTACTGAACTTCTCATTTGACTTTTTCAATTAAGTACTTTTATTTTAATTCATTATGAGCAATTATCTTTACAATTCATTTCATCCTAGTGAGGTGACTCTTCTGGAAGATGATATCTAACTTCTAAGAACAGTGCTGTAATTTGGAGAATACACTTCATCAGACACATTGCCTAGATGGGATTTTCTAAGATGTTTATAAACATAGTACAAGCCTTTTGTTTTGTTGATAAATTTGTTTTGACCTAGGTTCTCCATGCATATCCTAAACAGGCTGAGGATGTATGGAAAGTTATTTTGCAATTCTTCTAGGAAAAAGCCATATATACTTGTAATATGTAATATACTTGATATATGTCATATATATATTTCAGATAATGTTAGTAAGAAAGTGTACCTTAAAAAAATCTCTGAATACTGAATAGATTTTAGAAATAGATGGCAGCTGTATTTTATGTGGATGAGATTTTATAAGCATCCATTTCTAACTAAACGACTAATGTTTCTTGATAAACAAAATGCACGCTAAATGACTTTAAGTTTCATTCAACTACGAGACTAACAGCAACGATCTGCCTTCCTTCTCACAGCTGAATTTCTGTTCCTCCTGTGGGGTGTCTACCTGTGCTATGCGGTGCGGACAGTCCCGTCAGCGTTCCATGAGCCCCGCTACATGGCTGTGGCGGTCCACAACGAGCTCATCATCTCTGCTATATTCCACACGATTAGGTGAGTGAGCTGCACAGACAGAAGCAGCTGCTTTGTTTTTCTGATATGATGCAGATTAACTTAAATAGCAAAACTGGATACGGTATGTACTGGAAAAGCTAAGGAGGGGTAGTTGTTTGTAAATTGATGAATTTGTTATTGAAATGACCAGTTTTTAAAAAAATTTGTTGTTCTTAGCTCCTCCTGATATGTTGGAGTTTTGCCCTTACCTATTTTGAAGGTTATCTCAGTGTTCATTCTGTATCGTATGAAACCACTTATGGTTTAATACCATGGTTTAACATGAGATATTATTTTACATGACACAACTTGTTACTAAAATATAAAATAATATACATATAAAGCAGATAGAGATAACTCATCGATTTTTATTCATTCTTAGTACACTGGTTTACATTTTCAGAAATTTAATATTCACATAGACACTTAATCTGTGAATTATGCTGAATTCAAAACAGAAACAAATGTACTCATTCCAAGGACTGGACTATTTTGTGCACTGGGGCTCTGTGATGAGCACATGTTGGCCTTGAAGGGCAAGGTGAGAAGGGACAGCCTCTCGCGTGCCCTGAGACGGGGACATGAGTGTAAGGGAGAAGAGCGGCCTACAGCGCAGTGAGCAGAAATAGAGCGTGTCTGACCGTTCCCTGAGAATATCCTTCAGGTTCATATTTAAGACAAATACAAATCTCAGGGTACAGTTAGCGCAAGGTATCTTGTTATTTTAAAAGTCACAAAAATGTGCTGAAAAGCCGAGGAAACTTAAAAATGGAATTAGGAATTTTGACGTCTCTGCCTTCAGTAGGAAGGGGGATCCGCTTCCCTTGGTCTCACTCCGTGTATCGGCAGCAGACTGGCGGGTGGGAGAACTGAGTTGCACTTGCCTTTAGGAGCCTGCACTTGTCAAACTCTTAGCTAAGAAAAGAGGAGGATACGTGTGATCTGCAGCCTCACAAACTCCATCCAGAGGGCAGGGGTGGAGGAAGCTGGCCTCGTTTTATCTTGTCCTGTATCAAGAGAGAGAAAAGAGAGGTTAGAAACTGATTAGAAGAGGGAGAAAAGGTGGGAGTGGAAGTATGAGATCACAAGGAAGCAAAGGGAAGAGTGAGCACAGCTCCCGGAGCCGAGAAGGGCGCTCGACCGGCACGCTGACGCTCTGCCACCTCCCAGAGCTCCCTGTCTTTCACATTCTCTGCCGCAGAGACTGCCCTCTGAATGACGTGTGTGTGTGTGTGTGTGTGTGTGTGTGTGTGTGTGTGTGCGCGCGCGCGTGCATGTGATGTTAGGGATTGAACCCAGGGCCTTCACACTGAGCGATAATCTCAGCCTTTAAAATTTTTATCTTGAGACACTGTTCCACTAAGTTGCCCAGGTTGGGCTCAAACTTGCAATCATCCTGCCTCAGCCTCCCAAGCAGCTGGGATTACAGGCACATGCCACCACTCTGAGCTCAGAAAAGCCTTTGTAATGATCTGTGCAAGAGACAAGCATTCTGTATTTCTGTATGTGTTACAAGCCATTTTATTTACATTTCAAGTTACAGGGGAAAAGAACTATTCTGAGTAACACTTGAGCCTCCTTTTTAGCTTGATGTTGAAAGGACAGGAGGAGGTAAAAAATTAGCAACAAATTCCTTGATGACAATTTTGTTTTAAAATTAATACCATTTAACAAATGACTGTATAGTATAATACAGACATAAAATCAATTTGTTTCCTCTTTAGCTGTTCATGTACAATGGTTTTGTGATTGTGGTATCATGGACGTTTTCATAGATTTTTCACTACTCAGAGTTGACAGGATAGGGCATCTGATCAAGATTATAATTCTGTAATTCCAGAATCTCATTTTTAGCTTTCATAGGTCAATGGTAGATGGAAAAATGTACAGAAAGACATAATTGCAAAAAGACCTTTCTGGTCTCTGCATAAGTCTTTGAAACATGATCTTTGGTTTGTACACACACTTACTGATTTACCAAAAGCTAGTTAAACCTCAGGTCTGAATTCTTTCACCAGCTTGGGACACAGCTTTATAAATTCCTCAGTAAAATAAAATTTTAAATATTACCTTTTAAATTATTTAAGACAGTTTGACAATTTTAAATCCTTAAAATTTTTATTTTAAAGCATGCAATTTATAAACCATCAGTGTATAATTTTATCCATTACATTATTTACCATTTAAACTTTTGGAATCATTATTTTTGTCTTAATTCTAAATAATGATTTTAAATAAAGAGTATTATAATTCAAAATTTATTTGACTATGACTGGCTACTCAGATTTCCTCCTAAAGCACTACCTGTTTAACCTGCTTTTCATTTTAGTTCACGTGTGTTCACTCTCTGCTTTTTAGTCAGTTTACATACATATCAATAGCCCTGGGAAATGTGTAGTGTGTTCTGTGTGTTAGTGCCCTCTTTCCTACTCTTGGTACTCTCTTTACAGCATTCTCATTTTGTGAATCCAAGTAAGGTTATTTAAACTATTATCCCTAGTGAAGAAAAGATATTCTGTAGAGACAGCAGTTTTATTGCTCTTGTAAAATTCACCAAGGAGAAGAAATTCTGTGTACCCCGATTTTCTAAGCAGAAGCACTTGGCCTTGGACTGCTGACCTAAGTGTGTCTCATTTCAGGTTTGTTCTCGCCTCGAGACTTCAGTCTGACTGGATGTTGATGCTGTACTTTGCACATACCCATTTGACTGTGACAGTCACCACTGGGCTGCTTCTGATTCCAAAGGTACTCTTCCAGCTTCCCACCCCTGTTATGAGACAGTTATTGTAAAAGAGTATGAACTTATTTCTCCCTTTTAAAATTCTAGCAGTATAGGCCGAGAAAGTTGGAAGCTGGGTTGACACTGTAAAAAATAATTTAAAACTCCTCTCTGAGGAAACTGATTGGTTTTTTAGATTTATTTATTATTTATCATAAATAATCTTAAATGCCTTAATTTATAGTAAAATCCATCCTCAGTTGGATGGATTTTGACATCTATGTAAATTTCATTTATGTCTTCAGAGTGGTTTTCATTGTAATTATAAAATCAAGGTCATTAAAATAAATCCTGTCTAAGAATTCTCTGGTTTAGATTCATAGTCAAAGAAGTCTCATGTCTAAGACATTCCAAGTAGATCTGTGCAGATAGAAGTGACTAATTGTAACATTAGATATGAGAGAACATCAGTGCTTACAGCTCCTGACCAAGGTATAAGAATGAGATTCTTTTATCTCGGAGGCTCAGTGGGGTGGAGGGAAGTGGCCGGACTCCAGCAGCAGGGCGCTGAATGCGTGCGGGGCCACGCTCAGCTGCGCACTGTGAGCCCAGACTTGCTCCCGAGGGTCAGTTTCCCCTCTAAGACACAGCTGCAGTAGAAGAGTTCTTTCTCACCTTCATCATGCAAGGGGATATTGTCTGTCAAATGAAGTACTGACAAATACTATAATTGGGCAAAGCTTAAAAATAGTATGCCAAGTGAAAAAGCCAGAAACAAAAGGCCACATAATGTGTTGTTCCACTTCGTGAGATGCCGAGTGGACAAATCTATAGAGACAGGAAGGAGACTTGTGGCTGCCACAGCAGGTACAAGGAACTAAGATGACAGTTAATGGGTACAAGATTTCTATTTTGTGTGGTGAAAATATTTTGGAATTAAATAATGATCATAGTTGTACAGCCTTGTGAAAATACTAACAAATACTGAATTATGTCTGAATTATATCTCAATAAAGAATCAATTAAGATTTTATTGACAGGCTTTGCTAGATGCTATTGGATATCTTCAGAATACAAGTAAGGACCAGATGAAAATTTGTTCTCTTAAGGTACTTACATCCAGAAGACAAAATGAGCAACAGATGAGATAAATAAGATAAACATTTAAAATAGTATTTTGGATAAAGCCTAGGAAAAAAAATAAATAGTAGAAAGTAAATGATACCGGATAACAAACTTTTTGTTGTTGGATCTGGTCTCTGGTTCCACAGATCAAGCCCGCACTCTCAAGCATGTATTGCACAAGTAGCTGAGTCCTGAGCCCCAGACTGTTTCTTCAACTCATGGTTGGCTCTAAGATTTATCCAAGAAAAATAATTTCATTATTAAAAGTGACCTCCAGTTGGTATAATTTGTAGCATATGAGATTATTTTTACTCTTTCATACTCATCATTTATAGACTTATGTTTATGGCAGCAATAGCTATCACTAAAATAGGTTGTAGAGGAAGGAAACATATACCGATTTTGTGGTTTCTCAGTCAGCTCCAATTACAAAATACACATTATTACTCATATAGAAATTTTATGTTTCACATATTATGTCATATATATTTTTACCTGGCAACCTCAGTTCTGCAATAGAAGTTGACATTAAGACATATTGTTGCCTCAAGGAATTGATCTCTTAATTTTTTTTTCAAATCTTTATTGGTATATTATATATATACACATCACCATCACATTCAACATTGAAAATTTGTACCAGTATATGACACAACTTAATTCTCATTTTTTCCCATTCCACTACCTACCTTACAACCCCCACCCCCTATATACATAAGCTTTGTTTCATTTATTTTTTGAGACAGGATCTCGCTTTTGTAGTTCAGGCTGGCCCTAAGCTCAGCCTTGAACTCACAGCAGTTCTCCTGCCTCTGCCTCCCAATTGCTGGATTACAATCATGAGCCACCATGCCTGGCACTCTGATTTGTGGGTATGATTGCTGGTGGGCATGAGTTTCCACACTCAGCATTGTTATATGTGGTTCCCAGGGATCAAACGCTGGCCCTTGCACTTGCAAGGCAGGTGCAAAAACCACTAGGTCAAATCCCCAGCCCTTGTTTCATTTTTTTTTTAATCACCATCACATTATTTTTCCCTCATTATTTACTTTTACACCCTATTTTCTTTTAAATATTTTCTATTGCATAATATCTACTATATATACTAGAACTCATTTGCATCTTCATTTCCTCATACCAGAGAAAAGATAGGATATTTACAAATTTGTGACTTATTTATTTCACTTATGAGGATATCCTGAAGATACATCCATTTGGGTATAAATGACTCAATCTTATCAAATTTTTTATGGCAGAGTAATACTGCCACGAAAGTGGAGTAATACTTCAATCTATAAAAGAACCACAACTTCTTTATCCAGTCTCCAGTTGATGGGATATTTTGGTTGTTTCCAAGATTTAGCTATCACAAACTGAGCTGCTATAAACATCGGTGCACGTATGTCACTGTGGTATGAATCTTTTAATTCTTTTGTGTATACACCCGGAAGAGGAATGGCCAGATCAAGTGGAACCTCTAATTGTAGTTTTTTGAGGAATCTCCACATTGATTTCCACAGGGGTTGTATGAGTCTACATTCCCACTAACAGTGGAGGAGGGTTTCTTTTTCTCTGCAGCCTCGCCAACATTTGTTGCTGGCTAATTCTAAGACAGCAATCATTCTTTGTGGAGTGGGATGAAATCTCAGTATTGTTTTCATGTGCATCTCTCAAATAACCAGTGATATTGAGCATTTTTTCATATGCTTCTTAGCTGCTTTTACTTCTTCCTCTGAAAAGTGTCTGTTCATTTCAAGATAAAAACAGAGTAGATTAGAGACCTAAACCTGCTTCAGAACAGGGGAGGTAAAACTCTTGAAGACATTGGTTTAGGGAAAGACTTCCTGAATAAAACGTCTATAGCATGAGAACCAGCAGAAGAAATCAACAAATGTGATTTTATTCTATTAAAAAGCTTCTGTGCAGCAAAGGAAACTATCAACAGAACAAAAAGGCAACCAACAATATGGGAAAGAATCTTTACCAGCTGTTTTTCAGACAAAGGGCTACTATCTAAAATATAGAAGGAGCTTAAAAAAATCAGCCCACCCAAATTTAAAGACCCAATACAAAAATGGGCATCTTGATTTTTTTTTAATTGAGCTAATGATGAGTCAAGAGAAGAGAATCCATGTTCTCTTGGCTATTGTCTCAGTTTTCACAGAATGGTCTTTTGCTCTGCAAATTGTTTAAAATTGTGATTAGATTGTTTTGATTCTCCTTGCTTTCTGGTATTGATCAATTCTCATCCTGATTTCTCCGCTTAGAACAAAGAGCGTGCAAACTCAGCTAACAAAGTGATTCAAAAGACCACAAGAAACTGATAAAGTGTGTTGAAGGGGAAAGAATCTGAGAGTAAGAAGAGCTTGAGAAAGAAGCTAGTTTCAGAGATTCTTTCCCCTCATGTACACACTGTCCAGCAGAGATTGTCAGGCAGAGGGGACCACTGTGCTCCAGAGTGGCCCCTTGTCTTGGGTAGAGCCTCACTCATGACAGGCTTGAGAGTGGAATAGCTAACAGCAGTAGAGTAACCCCCACTCCTGATGGGAGGGCTGCCTGTGCCCACAGAGGAAACTCATCTTTACCTACATCTGGAGAGCTGATAGACACGAGATAGACCTCACCACTAAGGAAAAATACCCCTGCCAGAAGCCTGCAGGACTAAAGTGATCCTTTTGGAGAGCATTTCTTTAAATTTTTCTGTGTATCTTTATTTTCAAAGCACTAATACATCATGGAAGAAGAGTACTGCAGAGGAAATCAATATTGGGATTTGGAAAAGAAACAGGAGTGAAATGTGCAGTTGAAGAGAGAAGTGCAAATAGTGCCTCGTGGGGAGTTCTTGTGTGTAGCACAGGAAGCAGGACCCAAGCAAGTGCAGATCGCGGGGGGATGTCTAGTGAATGAATTCACCAAGCCAGTGAAGTTATGCTCACATTACAGTTTTAGAAAATGACTATGCTGTGTCTTCCAGGGGGCCAATGCCAACGACTCACATTATATATCTCTTGCAGTTTTCACATTCAAGCAATAATCCCTGTGACGATATTGCTACAGAAGCTTATGAAGACGAGCTAGACATGGGCCGGTCTGGATCCTACTTGAACAGCAGTATCAACTCAGCCTGGAGTGAACATAGTTTGGATCCAGAAGACATCCGGGTAATGCCTGTGCATCTGCTTTTCTGTTTCAAAGTAGGCCTGCTTAGGTATTGATATGGGTGTGTGTGCGTGTGCACTCACACACATGCATGGGTGTGTGTGTGTGTGTGTGTGTGTGTGTGTGTGTGTGAAGAGGGACTCATGTTTGTGAATGTGTATTAGAAAGAGAACATCTGTTTATGTGTGAACTGAGAATACCAACACTGAGTCAATCGAGAGCTAACATGTAGAACGATGATAGGAATTGAATAGTAGAAGCTATTTCAACTCATACGGTAACCTGGCCCATTCTGATAACCTTGATGGATGAATTAGCAGTCATAATGATGAACTTGTTCTACGAGTTCCATAATACGGGTCTATGACATTTTGCTGATCGGAAGGTAGCTTAGACCCATGGGCAGAGAAGGTGGACCATTCCCAGTAATCTGTGACACAAATGAGCCTACAAATAAAGAAGATGCTTTGTGTAGTCTAGGAACTATTGTCCCCTGAACCTAACCGACACCAGGCATGACTTTGTCCACAACACAGTGCAGGGTTATGTTCAATCAGTCAGTATTCTCTGTGTGCTTTAGAGTTCTGGTTCAGTCTGATCCACACAAGTTGAAAGTTAAGTGTTCTTGCTCCATGAAGCGAGGGTGGAGTGCAAAAGCTGTGTCTTAATGATCAAAGATAGAATCGCTAGAGAATAAGCAAGAGGCGTACACTGCTGAAGCCAGATGATAAGAAAAACTTAGAGCATTTGCCCCAAGGAGTTTATGTTTCCTGTATTCAAATACTACACAGAAATTCTATTTGGCTGGACACTCAGTGATCCTTTTCTGAATTTGCTCTTGTTCTGGCAGGATGAGTTAAAGAAACTCTATGCCCAATTAGAAATATATAAAAGGAAGAAGATGATCACAAATAATCCTCACCTCCAGAAAAAGCGGTGCTCCAAGAAGGGTCTGGGCCGCTCCATCATGCGGCGCATCACCGAGATCCCAGAGACTGTCAGCCGGCAGTGCTCCAAAGAGGACAAGGACCTTGCAGACCACAGCACCGCCAAAAGCACAGCCCCCAGCAGGAAGAACCCTCCCGAGTCTTCAGCTCACACTGGGAGGCCCAAGGAAGAGTCTCTGAGAAACCGAGTCTTCTCACTCAAGAAGTCCCACAGCACTTACGACCACGTGAGAGACCAAACCGAGGAGTCCAGTAGCCTGCCAGCAGAAAGCCAAGAGGAGGAGGCTACTGAAAATTCTACACTGGAATCGCTGTCAAGTAAAAAACTGATGCAAAAGCTCAAAGAGGACAGTGAGGCTGAGTCCACAGAGTCAGTGCCTTTGGTGTGCAAGTCGGCAAGTGCTCACAACCTCAGCTCAGAGAAGAAACCTGGGCACCCACGCACGTCTATGCTACAGAAGTCTCTCAGTGTCATAGCAAGTGCCAAGGAGAAGACTCTTGGGTTAGCTGGGAGAACCCAAGCCTCCAGTGCAGAAGAGCGTGCTAAACCCCAGAAACCTCTGCCAAAAGACAAAGAGACCAACAGAAAGTACTCAAACTCAGACAGCACAGAGACGAAAGATCCTGCCCCCCAAAACTCCAATTACATGGAGGAGCCTAGGAAGCCTCAAAAATCCGGGATTATGAAACAACAAAGGGTCAACCCCAACACTGCCAACTCTGAGCTGAGCCCAGGCACCGCCCAGGTGAAGGACAGCTTTGATATTGGGGAAGTGTGCCCTTGGGAGGTTTACAGCCTGACACCTGGTCCTGTGCCTTCAGAATCAAAATCTCAAAAACACGTGTCGATTGCAGCTTCTGAAATGGAGAAAAACCCAACCTTTTCCTTAAAGGAGAAATCTCACCACAAGCCTAAGGCAGCTGAGGCATGCCAGCCGTCCAATCAGAAGAGCACAGATAAGGCTGAAGTCTGTCCTTGGGAGAAGCAAGTTCAGTCCCTCTTGGAGGATGAGAAGCACTTGACTCCCAAGACCCCAGTCCTCCCAGGAAGAGCCAAGGATGAGAGCGGAGGTCCACGTTATACGGCTAATGTGAGTACTGGGCAATATGAAGAACTACCCCCAAAAAACATAGCATCGAAAGTCAAGAATGAAATCCCCAGCCAAATGGGAGGCCAGGAAGCAAAGACAGCACCTTCTTTGGAAAACGTTCCTGGATCCTACAACTCAAGTAATAATTTCCAACAACTTTTGACATCACGAGCCGAGGTATGCCCTTGGGAGTCTGAGACCCCAGAGCAACCAAACACTGATAGAAGTGTGGCTTTACCTGCCTCTTCTGCTTCAAGTGCAAGTAAGGCAGCAGCGTCTCGGAAATAAGAGGTCTGGGACACTTTCAAAGAGCAGTATCCCCAGGAAGAGAAGAAGGAAACCCCAAATTCAAAATACAACAGGAAATCTAAAAATCAAACAATACCCGATGTATTTTGTCATTCAAGCAAAGGATGATGGTGAAGTAAGGTCGAAGTGACAGGCTGAATGGGCCCAGAAGGCAGGTAAGTGCCAGCACAGGGCAGAAGTCGGAAGAGGAAGAAGCTGGGAAAGTCAGAGCCTGGGCAGCGCAGAAAAATCTTCACCTTCCACATGTTCCAGGAGAATGACCCTCCGCGTTTGCCCCTGATCAGTTTCTATCCACTAGACTTTGAAGGTCCAAGGAGAGGAGCCAAGACATGTAGAAGACATGACTTTTTGCAAAGAAGAAAAAGGGAAAGGTATATATTACTGACGTTCTAAGTAGCTGACTGAAAAGAACTTACCTTGCCTATTTAACCTTGATAGCACTGCTAATTTAATGCATCCCAAAATATCTTTTATATTAATGATTGCCCTCATTTTCTTATATGTTTTAGTATATTGTGTCTTATATCCAAGCATTCCAGGTTGTATAATTTTTGCAAATAACTTTGATATCATGTGACACAACTCATTTATGCAATCTGTAGCTACTCAATTGTTTTTGCAACTTACAGAAAACCTGATATCTATCAATTTTAGTTAATTCTGGAAGTACAGTAAGTTTTCTCTGGCTTGGGAAGCCATCGTCATTAGGATAAAACCTTTTAGTTTGGGCTGTGGTTTAGATATTGTGAATTTGGATTTGCCTCATCATTTCTCATCTTAGTTTGTTATACTGTCTTAATCAGGGTTTTTATACAAGTTGAGTTTCTTGTTCTTCACCTCTTGTTAGGACTCAGAGGCTGTATTACTACTGGAGATTAAGTCGTCCTCCTTAGTCATGTGTCTCAACAAGTTAAGGACAACTTATCTACTGTTTGTTCAAAGTAAAGATCATTCCAACTGTCCCTTTTAACTCTTTCAGTATTTCATACTTAGCAGCATTTCCAAAGGAAGAAGCTAAGCATGAGAAAAATAAACTGTACCTTATGATTACCACGCAAAGGGAAAGACTCTAGGAATGACATGGGAATTACAGCACTACTGCAGATCCAGGAAATTTGTCTTTCCAAATGAAGACAGAAAGTTACCTCCTAATAGCACTTTCAAGGGATTATTTTTTTAAAAGAGAAAAAAAATAATGATAGCATCAAGATCATTGTATGGATATATTTTTATTATGCATAATGAAAATAGGATATTTTAAATTACCTTAAACTGTTTATTCTCATAAACTTTTATTCGTTGCTTCAGCTCAGAGTAGAATATACTGGGCTCACATCCCAAAGAGATTTTATGGCCTGATTTGCTGAAAGCCTAGAAGGTGGCCTGGGCTCTTCATGCTCCCAAGCCCTGGAAAGCTCACACGTCTTGCAAAATGCTACTGTGTGCCACCTTGCTCCAACTGTAGAGAGTGAGATTTATTTGCAAGGCAAAACAGCCCTCAAGCCTAACTTATAAAACTTGCTGCATTCCACGCTGATCTCTTGTGATGAAAATCCTCCGCCGCTGAGTTAGCCCGACTGTTGTGATCGCACAGTGAGATTCCTGATGTTAGTCTCATTTCATTTAAAGAAAGAAAGCCCAGAGTACCCTTCCTCCCACACTGAACACTGCAGTATCAACTGCCTGTTTCTGCAGGACATTTCCAGCCTAAATACCTGTTTTTTTTTTTCATGAGCAGTGAGGAGGACAAGCTAGGAGGGTAAAGAATGGGCAAACGGAGTCAGAATGTGGACTCAGAGCTGTTCCCAGAGAATGCTATTCTCAGTCGCAGGTAGAGACAGAGCTCTGTGTCCTCCCTGCGCAGTTTCCTCAGTGGTTTTCTTCAGGAGTAGGTGAGCACCGCACCACTCTGCAAAGCTGGGTACAAATCCTCCTCACCCATTTGTCCCCTTCGCAATCTCAGGTTGATGGGGTAGGTTTGAAGCTATACGTACTCGACTTACAAGTGCTGCCTTCGTTTTTTTTTCTGTTGCCCCTTCCTTTTCAGGCCAGGCCTCTCCACTTGGGGACCTTTGCATCCTCCTGTGGGTGGTTTGTGAATTCAGTTCAGAAGTCCTGGATCCATGCACTGTTTCACGTATGTCTGAGATCTGTTAGCACTTGGTTCACTTTTGAGAACTAACCAGTGAAGCACAGTGAATTTTATTCCACCTCAAATGATCCCATAGGGGTGTGACTTCAGGAAGACCTGCTGAGTGACACGTAGTGACGTCCTACAGTCCACAGACATCCTCCACCAGCAGAGATCGGCGAGGTGGCTGAGGTCTCTGCTAGAGTCCCATTGCCATCACTGTCACCAGGAGGAGTCAGAATGCACAATTCTTGAGGTTCTTGTCCCAAACTGACACCAAGAAGGTAACTAAACAGCACGAAGGTCCCACAAACATTCGCTAGGTTGTCCTCAGTGCATGTGCAGGCTGCATCCTGTCCTTATTTTTGAGCCAGGGTTTATAAATACGTAGATTTATATCAAACTTAATAGAACTGTATATTTTATGCAAGAATTAAATGCTTTACGATATGAATCATAACTCAACTCATTGTACACTTTGGTGGCGATATGGGTTTGAAACTCGACCGTCCTCTTGTATTTGCTTCCTAGGTTTCTGCATGCCAGTGACGACAGGTAGGACTGAGTAAACACTGCCTTTTGACTTCTAGCATTTAGCAGCTGAGGTTGTAGAGTCAACAAAGCTGTATGTCTCTTCACTGAATCTGTGGTTCTTCTGAAACTCTTACCTGAAACCTACAGCATCCCACCATGAAATATTTGGTAAATTTATGTTGTGATGTGTTGCAGCATGTAAATAATTATAACTTCTCTGCAATAAAACGTATTTATATGAAAGTGATCCACAATGCTGTGTGTACTCGTCTATCCAGCAGTGAGTTGTTATCTATCTTCCGTCCATTTGAGGAGTTTCGCGTGAATCTGCAGCTCTGCTGCCCTGGTGCACACGCACCTTTGTGTCACCCATCTTTAGGAAGAGGTGCTCGGCCAGATGTGGCTCCAAAAACACAGTCATCCCTTTCCAATATAACCCCCTCGGACCATTTTTGATTTAAGAAAGCTCTGCCTGAAGGGCGATTAATTCAGCTATCTTTCTCATTTGTTTGTCTTCATAAGGCACTGATGATATGAAGATTAAAAAATACGTGAAGACACCTGGGCCCCTAGAGTATCCAGCCACCGGTGTGACGATGCACAGATGAATGCAACTGGGCCACAGAGTCCAGAGAAGTTCAGTAGAGAGTTCAAGCTCCTCGGGGCTGAGTCCTGCAGACACTAGGGACGTGGGGAGCTTAAGGCCCAAGATTAGTGCTGACAGTTTTCCTGGACTCTGTGATCAGCCACAGATTTATCCCGTCGTGTGGGGAGCTGCCAAATGGCTGAAATTAGAAGGACCCTTTGAGGAGTATCCCCAAAACTGCTGAAAGTTAAAGAGACTAGAGACAGGAGCCAGTTAGAGCACCGGTGTGCATCCTGTGCTCCTCCTGAGGAGGAGAGGGGAAGGTTGCTGTTGCTTCCTTATGCCCATGTGCAGAGAGCAACGTCAGAACGACTACTTTTCAACTAACTTCAAAATCTTTCAAAGCCCTCTCCAAAGACCAGCAGACTTCATAGTACCCTCTCCTAGGAAATGTGCAGAGTAGGACACCATGTACATGCTGTGGGAAACCTTGAGAGTAACTGGGCCAGGAAAGAAAACCACAAGAGGAGACACTGCAGCGTGGTCTTCATTCCCTACAGCTCTTAGCATCACCCCCAGAAAGAAGCTGCAAGAGGGTGGGGGAGGGAGCTGCATTCTCCCCTGGACTCTGCACCTTCTTTCCTTAAACGAGGAGAGCCACGGCCCTTCTCACCTGTTCATGCCGTTGTGCACACCACATTGCAGGCGCCCAATGAAAAGAACTCATGAAATCCGTGTCCGTCCTGTGCTAACACAGAAAGTATTTGGAGACGACCAGGCCTGAAAGTCAAGTCTGCTCTACATGTTCGTGTGATAAGGAGGACATAGTCTCGTTACTAGTGAAACTGCTTAGTTGATGGCTGTATTAGTTTTTCATTCATACTCACAGTATTAGTCATCATTCTTTTGTTCTAAACTTGTAAACTTTCTTTAATAAATGCCTAAGGGAAGTACTTCTGTCAGCAATGTAGTCTGTCACACAAGTAAAAATGCAAATCTATTGTTCTGAAATACTGCAAGTTAGTTATGATTTTCTTCATTTCAAAATACTCCATTCTTTCCCCCTGAATAGTTACGAAGACAGAAATATCTTTCTAATTTTGACTATTTGCTCCTCAAACATTTGTTTCTAGGAAACCACAAGAGCCAAGTTTGAGCCCATTGTGTATCTAATTCAGTGTTAACTGGTTAGAAGGCAGATAATGAAATGCATGAATCAGTTCATAATTTCCCCTCTCTTTTCCTGCAATGTGAAAATAATACATTGCCAGAAACAGAAATGTCTGATTAAATGAAAATGGGAAATGAGGGATAAATGGAACACTGTCACCCGGTAGTTACAATCTTAGAAAGAAAAATAAATTATGTACAAACAAAAGATTCGGGAAAGTTTTCATATTCTTCAATTTCATTCAACCAGCAAAAAAAAGGGGAAAATATCCTCTTTATACACATTATAGAAGTATTCTACAGTTTTCTCTAGATATATCCAAAGGTTTAACTCTTGCATGCTTTCCATATTTGCTCTTTGGTCCGCCAGAAATTCTTTCCTTCTCACTATCTCTATCTTCTGTTGTTTCAATGCTGGAGGGATCAAATGATTTATTATACAAAGAAAACTTTTGAGAGAAAAAGTGCAGTATTAAAATTTCACATTAAGTTATTGTGTGGGCTGTGCCAGGCAGCTGGGGTGTTTAGCACAAATGCCTTGTTTCCTGTATAGAACTTTCCTAGTGTCCCAAGTCAGACCAGATTCGTGCTACTCCTGAGCTCACTTGAGAAACTCCTTAAGATTCTCACTGAACTACTTATAATGCGCCTTCAGACTTCCCTAAATCATCACTAGAGTGAGAGATTCTTGACTCATTGATATACCATCAATCTTAAACTATATACTTCTTCTTGAGTTCAATATGTATTTGCCAAATTGAAACTGTTGACTACTAGTCACAGCTTAGTTACCTTTGAAGGAAAGAGAAATTATTGCTGCAGAATTTTTAAGATGTTAAGTATTAAATGGTGTTGCATAGAAATTTTAGCAGATCCTGGGAAATCCATTGATTATGACTAAACCATTAATTAATTCTGACTCCCTAGTTTTATAATGTAAGTCCTATTTGCCATCATAAGGAAAAAAATAGTTGCCTAAAACAGACCATCATCCAGTTTTTCAGAGCTATAAAAGATATTCCCATATGTCATAAAGAATAATAAGTATTTAATAGGATACAGAAACTTGCTTTTAGTTATCTGAATACTTTTTCAAAAGTAAAGTATTGGCAAGGTCTGTATAAAACATCTACATAAAGATAGATTCTCATGCTAGACAGCCAAGTGTTTCTCAGAAATGAGCTGTTTAGCTTGAATAAATATTGATATTTGACTGACTTTTGAATTTATAATTTTTGTTACAAAGATTATATAGAAGTAGTCATTTTATGTGTGCATAAAAAGTGTTTCATGTGTGAACTAAAATATATAGGACAATAGAACACATGTATGTATATATACATATATATCTGTGTGTGTGTGTATACACATAAAACTTGTCGTCAATTGAGGAAATATATAAAAGGCATAAAAACTTGCTACATAGTACAGACACTGAAAGATCACAGACATATTTTGCCTCCCTTTACATTAAAAATTAGTAACTATAAGCACATAGGTTAATAATTTAATTTGTGGATGTATCCCTTTGCTACTTCTAATACATACAGCAAATTGTGGAACTGCGATTTCTGATGTCACTCTGACCAGCCAGCATCAGTGTCAAAAAGTGTAAAGAAATAAGATGGAACCCAAGTCAAATCATGGCCAAT
The DNA here is from genome assembly GCA_004026965.1 of Petromus typicus. Taxonomy (NCBI): domain Eukaryota; kingdom Metazoa; phylum Chordata; class Mammalia; order Rodentia; family Petromuridae; genus Petromus; species Petromus typicus. Next base: position 87,525 of record PVIR01002575.1, read on the forward strand.
AAGGAAGATATTTTGCCGCCAATGAGGAAACTGTGAATAAAATCGCTCACAATCACCAAGCTCACAAACCCACTCTCAGCATCATCTGAATAAGAATCCACCAGCTGAGCTACAGCCTTTCCCTGGAGCACTGGAAAGGTAGAAAAACAGTTATACAAGTCTACATTGGCAGCATCCCTTGCTATGGCTACCAGGAGAGAGGCAGAAGATTCACTTATTTCTCAAGTCTGGCAGCATCTGACCTGTGTGGAGTTCCTTGCAGCTAGGCCTTTGCCCCTAAGGTCAGCAACCTGGGAGGCGTGAAGAGCCAAAGCAAATCGCACTTCTGTCCTGCTCTGTGGATCCACTTGCTTTCATTAAAGTTCTGTATCTTTTAATGATTACGTTCGAAAACAGGCAAAACATCAATGTAAAAGCTTATAGAAATGAGCACAGCAAAACACATTTTTAAAAATCGTATAATTTGGAAAGTGTTTTGTTGCTATTTTGTAATGTGCAAATAGTGATAAATATTGTTGGGATGGACAATGGGATGAAAGAGAGTCCAAGATCCAATTCTGAAATTTCTCAGTAGGCATGTGTCACTGGGGAAAATTTCTCCCTGTGTTCACCTTTCTTACCTCAACAAAAAGTCTGAATTGGATAGCATCACAGGGGCACTGTGGTTCTGTGTGATTTCATTTTGAGTTAAATTTCTCCACTAGAATGAATACAACTAAGCAATTCCTTCAGACCTAGTGAACATCCGACAAATTTAAAATCAGCTGGGGAAAGAAGTCATGCATGTGGAAAGGAGCACAGTGTGATAAACAGCCTCTAACTTCCCTTTATTTCTGATTGATTTTATACAAGGATATAATTGTAGAGTTCCCTGAAGTTCATTGAGGAAATCCTGACAAAATTACCTCAAGCAGCAAAAGGAAATCCAGTCGTCTTTTTCTTCTTCTTTAAAAACCTGTTACTCCTAAAATATCATTCCACAAAGCTGGAAGTAAAAGACTAGAAAGCCAAGAGAGAGAGGAAAGCCCAGAATCACACACCATTATAACAAAAGGAAGTAAAGATGCACAAGTTGGAGCCATTTATGACCAACGGGGGTCATACTCCAAGACACTGAAGGATGGCGGAAAAATCCGCCCTTGTGCAGGAGCTGGGGCGTGCAGCCTGGGGGCACTGGTGGGGAGCAGCTCACAGCCTCGGAGCAACCCCCCTACTCCAAAGCCCAGCTTCACAGCCTGGCTCTGTGTGCAGGGCCTCTCATGCCTGGCCCCTTTTCCTTGGTCCTCGTCCCTGGCAGCGCGAGTCTCCTCCACATTCTTGCTTCCTTTGCATATACAGACTGGATTTTTTTTTTTAAAAAAATAGCCATTTCCCAAGGAAATGTATCCCTTTATACTGATATTTGGCATGTATATATCATTCATTGGAATATTTCTTACTTACTTTTTACATGTTTTAAAGGCTCTGAGGAGTACAGGATTTAATTTTAGATGCAGGAAAAACCCAAGTTGTTTCTTCTTTGAGGGTCACCACTACATTCTGCTGTGGAAAAATGGTCAGATGGAAAATTTGAGAAACTTGATTCTTACTCATTTGGTAATGATCACAAAGCTGTCGTAAAGCCTCCTGCTTTTACCACTGAAATTTAAATTGTAAAGTAGGCTTTGAATGTCTAGAATGCAACTGGTAGGCTTTTCTTGAACCATTAGATTTTTTTAAAGTAGAGTTTTTCATTTGTATTTGTTAAAAAGAAAAAACCATAGTCTATGGTTTATGAAATCTTTGAGTTTCTTTTTTCTTTTCTTTTTTTTTTTTGAGATAGGGTCTCACTTTATAGTTCAAGCTGGCCTTGAACTCATAGCAATCCTCCTGCCTCTCCCTCCCAAGTGCTGGGATCATAGGTGCGAGACACCATGGCTGGAACTGTAGTATGTGGTACTGATTGCTGGTTCGGTGTGAGTCTACATGCCCAACATTGTCGTATGTGGTTACCAGGGATCGAACCCGGGCTCTTGCACTTGCAAGGCAGGCCCTGGGACCACTCAGCTAAATCCCCAGCCCTTGAGTTTCTTTTAACAATGCCTTAGGGGTTCATATCTGTTCACTGATGCTGAGGTTAGGGGACCACGGGGAGGTTGTGAACTCTTGATGACAATAAAGGAGAAACAGCAGCACATGGGAGAGAAGAATATTTCTATTCATATTCTTATTGTACACGTAGCTCAGGATAATGACATGATTTTGTGTCAGCCACAAAGCATGGCATGGGTGAATAAACTTGACGAGACATCATCTAAACCCTTAGCCAATTCAAGTTTTGATTGATCTGAGGTTCATTTTTCAAGGTTATTATGGCTTGTTATGAAAACTACGGACAATCTTTTAACCTGTCCACAAGGAAACAGTTTCAGTGAAGCTGTCTGGTTGGGTCAGCAATCCACACATTTAGTACTGGGGAGGAGGTCCCAGATCTGCGCAGGACAAGCTGCAGTGTGGCTTAGGAGTTTCCCTAAAGTCAACTTAAATTCTTAAATAAGTAATTTTCAAGAGGCCACCTTAATGTGCAAGTATAAATTCCCTATGACAACTATATCATTATGCATGATTAAAGTGTACTAATAAATGTTTTGCTATGCAAAAGAAGCGGGCATCCAGTCTGAATAAGAGGAGCCAGAGAAATTTGCTTTCTGGATCCTGTTCTTTGCTGGGTTTCTCACTATGACTCAGTCTTTCTGGGAAGACAGTTCTGCTTTTCCAAGTTGAAGTGGCTCTTTACATCCCTTCATGTACCTTTGAAAACTAGGCCACGATGCTGTTGGAAGACCAAGTTTTAAATAAAGTTCTTTGTCATCTTAGAGTTAATAGAATATAACAGGTATGAAACTTCATGTAGTAAATTTGTTGGAAAATGAATCCAAAGAAAATCAAGTTTATATGCCTACCCTGCCAAACCATATTCTAGTCTGGTGATCCATTTAACACCAGTTTGGAGAATGGACCATTATTAGTGGTCAGAAATAGCCTAAACAATACAAATAGTATACCATGTTTTTATTTCTCCACCTATTTTTAACAACTTTCCTAACATATTTAAATATAAAATTATAACACCAATTTAAAATTGATTTCGTTTTCTTAAAAATTTGGATCACTGTATAAATATTAATTATATCTCATAACTCTTTTATATATTAAAAGAGCAGCTTTTCTTTTAAGTCTCATTGTCACATGAACACCTTATGGATCCCTTTGCAATATATTTCTAAAGTGGTTATTCCCTGCTGTTTCATAAATCTTTCCTTAACTTAAAAAATTCTTACTATTTTTTGACTTAAAAAAAACCAGATAACATGTTGAGGATGCAGCGAAGATGATCCACTGAAAGCCTGCATGAGCAATGAGTTTGGTTCCCAGTAAAGGAAAATACTGGTAACAAGCAGCTCATATAAGGAGATTAGATTTACTGTGAAAGTTTTATTTTTCCCAAAATTCCTTCTTTGTTTCCAAAACAAATTAATGCAACTCAAGTTTCTGAACTATTTGGCCTGAAACCAGAATGTGCATAATGCCAGGCTTAGAGTAGCTTAAATTTCAGAGATACTGAGCAGAGGTTGGACTTCTCGGCTTCTTCCCGTGACAGCTGTGAAGGGGCAGGACTCAGTGCCAGAGGCCCTTTTCCATAAAGGAGATGGAGTCTAAGGATTGGGCAGTAGACAGCAGCAGCACAATGAATGGTAAGAACAGAAGATTGCAGAACTAGCATCACGCAGAACTTTGAGTTTGACCACAGTAGCTTAAAGTTCTGTGCTGTGTTCTGTGTTCATGGTCTGAGAAGCCAGTGAGTGTTCAGTCTGTCTCAGACGACGGCCTCAAGTCACTACACCCAATGTGAGTCACACTAACTTCCTCTGGAGGAAACTGTCTTGCTTTCCAAATCCAAGTTGTAGCCAGAACCACCAGTTCTGGTGACGTGATGTTCTAAGCTCAACCTCAAATGATAGCTGCCATTAACATGAAAAAAGGCCATATTATAAAATGAAAATTATCCATCAGTGCCGCTCAGTCTTAGATGATGTGAGGCTTTAGATTGTATTTCCGGTGTTTCCATGAACTGTATTGGCAGGGCCTGTAGGTGTACCCACTGTTACTTTATACTTTCTGGGCAATTTAATCTCACCATTTTAGCTGGCAGGGATTACTAACACAACTACACATCACCATCTTTTTTTTCTGTCAGGTGTAACCAAAAATGACTAAGTTCTGTTAAAAAAGACATGAACATCAGAGACCTGAAATAGAGTTTTAAAGGAAGAACAAAAGACTCAGCTAGCCAAAAAAAAAAAAAAAAATTAAAGAGATGTGAGCAGAAATGTTGTATGTGGCTTCCAGGAACTGTCCGTGGAGCCTTACAGGTCAGTGGTCATGCCTGATATTCTGCCTCTGTTCATTCCTGACAGCTGGAGCGCTAAGAGCAGCCTTGGGTCCTGGTATGAAATCTGCACCCTGAAGACGACAGGAAACAAACAGAAGGACCCTGGTCCCTTAGCATCTTATCACCCCTGAACTACTTTTTTAAAGATTTCAAATCCAAGAGAGAAATATGAACTTCTACTTTTAAAAGTCCTTTATTTGATTTTTAAAGCATAAAGTTGAACTGAAAGAATCCATCTGCATATCCAGTATTTCCTGGCCCCTCAGCCACAGATGCTTCCTTTTGGGACTCAGTACCTTGCTATCTATTTGGTCAAATAGGGATTTATAATTTTAATTTAATTTTAAGAGTTCATATAAAGTTACAGTTTTCTGTATTGATTTGTTCAGTAAACCTGCAAGGACTATTTTTTTTCTTTAGAAGTATAAATTAGAGATGATCTTTAGCCAAGGAAATACGCATTATTTTCTCCAGTGCAAAACAGACTTACTATTTCATCTTATCCTTTTATGTTTTAGTAGAGAAAGTGTTCAGATTAGTAATTTTTATTTTATTAAAATTTCCACGACGGGTCAGACCATACATATTTTTAGGACAGAAGAGAGTGTATTCTCGTTCCCCTCCGAGAAGTTCTGTGTCTTCCCATTGCTTTATGACTGACAGCGACTCTGCTGACAGACCTGCTTCCTGTAACAGGAATTGTCCATGTGAATTCTGTAAACACTGAAATGTGATCGAAAGGGGCACGTGCTCTGTCTGGGCAGAAGCTTCACTTGCCCCGTGCACTCCAGCATGAGCATAGAAATGGAGGAGCGGATTAATATTTGCAACTCTCCTGTTTCAGGGCTTAAGTTCATTCATATTTTGGTCCTTGTCAAAGCGGCTGCCTCAGTCTGTGCCTCAGTCAAGAAGACCTGGGAGCAGAGCTATGCATGTGCTAGCATGTTGCAGACACAACAGAGCGATAGTGAGCCAGAAACTGTCTTCACTGCAAGACACTGAAATACCAGAGTCATTTGGATTAACCATAATCTAAAGAAAACTGACTGAATCATCTACTGGTACCAAAAACTGTTGTACTTCTATAGTAACAGAAATCCAACTTTGACTCAGGGACCAGTCAAAGAGTGTCAAGAAAACTGAAACTCTAAGTTGATCTTTTTAACTGCATAATAGTCAACAAAAGTGTGGCTTGCAATAAACATGAAACTAAAATATTCTTAATGATATCCAACAAAACCTAGGCAAAACTGAAGTAGACATTTGGAGTTAATAAACTATTGGCTGAATCTGACCAGGTGACTTAAGAAAGAGAAGAGGTCAGAAAAAAAAATTGAGTGCTTTGTATAAAGGATCATAAGGGAGATTCAGAATCCTGGAATTTGTAGGGAAAGAAGCAGAACTATTTCCCAGTTCCACTTGGCAGAATTACAATCGAAATGTTGTAAGCCAAAAGACCAATTCAGCACTAACCTCGCTGCACAGATCTAAGACTCAATGGAGTCTGACCCATATAAATCCCTTCAAATGAATAAACTGTCTCATGAAAATGAAAATAAGATCAGATTTTTCTCACAACGTCTAAGAAGGTCAATGTACCACTCAATTAACCTGAGGAAGAAAGTCCACCTGAAAAGTAATTGTGTCAGAGATGCATTGGGCGTTTATTTATTGTAACCAAATATCTGAGAAAAACAGCCCAGAAGAGGAAAGACTTGTTTTGGCTCGTGACTTCAGATGCTTTACCCATGGTCAGCCAGCTCCGTTGCCCTAGGTTCATAGCAAAGCAGGAACGTCAGGGACAAGGGCACACTGAAGGCAGTAGATCATGCTTGGGCAGCCAGGAAGCAGAGAAAAGAAACAGCCACAGAGGAAGAAACCAGAGGCACGATACACAACACAGGGAACCACTTTCTCCAGCTAGGATCAACCTCCTCAGAGTCCATCCAGCTGTGAACTCACAAGGGACATATCTATCTGTGAGGTCGGACCGTTGTGCTCTCGTCTCCTCTCTAGACCCCTTTTCTACACATTGCTATGTTAGATATCAAGCCCCTAATACATGAGTCCTTAAGGAACATTTTCTATTTAAACCATAAAGATTGTTACTGGGCCATGGTAATAATAGATATGAAACAAATAGAAAGCTAAATGGATTTTTGCAAATGTTTTCAAGATAAAAAATAAAATAATTTTGCACTTTACTAGCCAGTCTTTGAAAGATTAAAGGAAATTATTAACTATAGTGAGGCAATGGCCTTAAACCAGAGATTCTTGGAAAGCCAGAATATATAACTACCCTAAGAAAAGAGACTACGTTGGTTTGAGATAAGAAAGAACCATTGCCCAGCCTTTTATGTGCAAGAAGCAACCTAATTTCCCTCCAAAGAATGAACATTCTCCAAAGCCATATTCGGATGAGACCAAAGAGACCAGGAATTTAACTGAATGGTTCTGGCACCTGCTTGACACATGAAAGGTTCTCGGTTTGATCCCTGGCGCCAAAGCAAACAAAACAGATGTGGCCAAGGAAAATAAAGAAGGACAGCCCTGCCGGAGAGTCAAGTGAAAGAACATGAACTACACTGGATTAGGGGGCCTCTTCCAGCAAGCAGAGCCACTTCCTATTCAAGAAACACTTTCCTCCTGGGGTAGAAAGAAGCTGTTAATATCCATCTGGAGGGTTTCGTGACTGCCCCTGGCCCACGATTGCTGTGTGCCTGCCCCGTCACCCCACCCACCTCACAGGTGGCCATCCTGCCATCCTTCCCTTCCACTATTGCTTCTTGGGTGTGCGGGCGTAGGAAGAGATAATCACTTGTCTTTGATGACTCGCACAACAGCCTGACATGAGGACAGAATTGGTGCTTGGTGCAGTCGCTGAAGCACTTCACCGAGTCTTCGCTGGAGACGAGGTGAGTATATCTTACAAAATAAAGGGAGAGACCGAGCTGGGTTATAGGCTGAGCTCTTCTTCCCATCACGGAAGCTGTCAGTAACAGTACCGCATGTGCACCCCAGGCCACTGGCACGGCGCTGGCAGGGCCTCCAGGGGGACAAACACTCCCTTTCCCGTCGTCTCAGACTGCGTGCCTTTGGGAAGAGCTCTGCAAGTCTTCACACAGAGTGGCTTGTTCTCTCTCTGCCGTAAGAATAGCAGGCTCTAAATGGAGACTTCTCCACTGGCCTAGATCTAAGGATAAAAATGGCTCACGAGCACAGCCCAGCAGAGCCGCAGCTGTTCCATAGCCAACAATACTTCAGGATCAAATTATAAAATTGGCTTTCTGTACCACTAAGAATTTAGGGTTGTTTGTTACCACAGCTCAACGCAGTGAAAAAGCCGACTGATACTGAAACTGTTCAAACATTGACTCAGTGACAGTTTAAATTTTATCATTTGATTCCTTGAGTTGGAAATTTCAGTTTCATAAGTATGTGTGTGCATGGAAGGGGGTAAATACCACGGGCAGGTTAATTACTGAGGAGAAAAATGGCCTTTTATACTGGTGGAAACCATTCCAGTACCAAGGAATCTATTTTTCAAAGCCTCTGCATTGTAATTCCATTCACCAGTACTCAAAGGTGATAAGGTCTATCTTAATTTAGATTTTGAATTTGCTCTTAGAACGTACTTGTGGTGTCAGGTTTTATGATAGCCAGCGATATAAGAAGTCAGGGCCTCCTTCTGAGTGGATTTCGGAAGGGAAGACTTCACACAGAGAAATTTTTAAGTTTATAAGGGTATGTCAGGGGAAGAGAGAAGTTAAACACAAAGTTTTCTTTTGTTTTTGGAGAGTGGTGCACACTATGACTATTAGATATTGACTTGATTTTTCTGAGTAACTTTTACTAATCCACCCACTAATCTACCTGAATGGCTACACGATCATAGAAATAGGTGCACTGAAGTTCTTGAACTGCACAACAACAGAAGCAGGTAACTTTGAAGCCCAAGTTCTGTCTTTACTGTTCTTTCTAGTTCTAGTGATCAAAGCCAAGGCATTCATTCTCCCTGAGCCCTGCCCCCGACCTTTGTCAGTTTTCACTTTCAGTCCTGTGTGTCGGGTGCACTATCAGCTGGGTGACTGCGGGATCCATCCAGGGCCCGGGTGGAGCACACTTCCAGGTCAGTCTGGTGGGCCGCAGGGACATAGCCTTGCAGTGTGTCTGCTCACTCACCCCGTCTCCGCTGGCGCTGGTGTCTCCTCTGCTTCCATCTGCCATAAACCAAGCAACTGTGCTCCACAGACCCTGATGTCATGATGCATCTGGACAGGAGCCGGCTGAGCATGGACTGAGCCCTCAGATTGTGAGCCAGACTCAGCCTGCACTGAGCAGTATGTGTCGGGTATCGCATCAAGCAACGGAAAGCTGACTAGGACAGGGGGTTCACTCAACCACTGAGTTGTGCAGGCTGGGCTTGAATTTTTTTCTTTTTTCTTTTTTTTTGAGACAGAGTCTTGCTTTGTAGTGTAGGCTGGCTCACTATGTAGCCCAGAAGAGCCTCGAACTCATGGCAGCCCTCCTGTTTCTGCCTCTCAAGTGCTGAGATTACAGGCTTGAGCCACCACGCCTGGCACTGTGGTACATGGTTACTGGGGATTGAACTTGGGACCTTGCACTCACGAGGCAGATGTCAGAACCACTAAGCTAAATCCCTGATCCCTCGGTTTGAATTTTTGAGCCTTCTCCTTTCGCCTTACAGAAATATAGGATTACATGCATGTGCTGCCATGTCAGGCTTACCTCTACATGTTTTATTCCTTGGCCCAAGGTAGTCATTGCACGTTTGCTTTCTTATGATGCAACATTAATAGAGTTTACTGCTGAGATTTTCCTACATAGGCTTGACTCTGAACAGATAGCAGAGGTGATAAGGTGCATTTCTCCCAGCTCCTTAGTCCTACCTATATGTGCAGTGACTGGTTTCAAGTGGTAGACTAGGGTCTAGGACAGCAAGTTATCAACAACGCTTCTTCCAGAGGTTCCACAATCAAAAATCTACAGTGAGATTTGCAGGAAAAGTGAGCACCTGAGGATCATAAGAACTTAAAGGTATTTTTTAAAGGATAGTTAAGTGAGTTAGGCAATTCCTGTCTGTCCAGTCAGTCCACGACTACAATCAAACAAGATGATAATGAGATAACTGTGTATTCTGAATTGCAAGTACTATTGTAATCCATACACCATATCTCCACATTCTTTTCAAACTCTATAAATTCAATAACTTTTAATTGGGTTTGTTCTGTAGCTTCAAAACTGAACTTTGTATTATTTAACTGATTTTATTGGTACATTTTATATCTACATTATCATCACATTCACCATTAAGAATTTGTACCCGTACATAACACACCTTGATTCCTGGTTTTTCCCATTCCATGCTCTCCTTGCAACTTCTGCCTCTGTATACATAAGCTTTGTTTCCATTTTTTAAAATTTGATGGTAAAAACAAAATAGAAAACTGAACTTTGAAGAACACTATCTTTACATCTCTATCATTAAGATGCATTTTGCTTCTAAATCTCTTCAATCGACAGGTTTGCCAAAGAACAGAAAGTTGTTCATAGATTAAGATTTACTTCTTCTTGAGGTAACTTGGTAAGAGTTTGAAATTTCATTCAGATATTAATATTTTTGCTAAAAATTTGCCATAGTGTGACAGTTAACCTGGATTATGGGAGCAGGTTAGGCATCAGTAACACACTCTGAGTGTGTCCGGTGAGTCTACAGGCCGACATCGGGTACTGCCCGACCTGGCACAACTTCTGACCACCCTGCTTCTCAGTCAGGTTGACTGAGCACGTGGCTGAGCCAGATTCGCCATGATGTTTCTGCCCCGAAGTTAAAGATCAAGGATTGGAACCTCTGAATCTATAAGCCGCATTAACGCTCTATTCCCTAAGCTGTGGGCGTTGTTACAGCGACAGGTGAGCTGACCAGTCAGCCTTGCTCTGTCACTTTGTCTGCAAGACTCCTTCTCAGCTTCCTCCAAGTGAAGAGGTCTGGCCCATTGCAAAACTGGAAGCATTTGCTCTCTCAAGGTTTTGTTCTCTTTGGCTAATGCTTGACCTTTGTGAAGCACTTTAAGTGTCAAGGATATAAAGTATTCTGGCATCTACACAAACCTCTCTGCCCCTCGGCTCCAGAGCTCATTGAGGAAGGAATCCTGAGCCATGTACTCTTCAGCATCTCCTTCTGAAGGTACATCCCATACTGAGGCCTAATCTTACTTTTTCCATTAAATTTATTGGTACATTTCACTTATACATTATGATCATATTCATCACCAGCAGTTTGTACCTCATTTTCTTAGTTTTATCAAGAATTTGTGTGCTTGCTTCCAGATTAATCCAAAGCAACACAGTTCTGGTCATCTGGTCCCTTCATTTGCATCCTACATGGATTTAAGCAGCATCACATTGCCCTTACCATTTAATACCCACACTTTTTTGTTTTTCTAAATTTTCTTTTAAGCTTCATTTACCACATATTTTGGTTTAATCTTGATTTTTTTTTTTACATCACAAGGAGCACAGAGGTGTTCCATCTGAGAGGTCTCCTGACCTCAGAATTCATTAAAAAATCCCAAATAAAACAAATGTGTCCTTAACAGAAACCTGTGGTCAAAATGCCCTCTGGATGTTGAAAACATCAGATTGGGAGCTCAGAATAAAACAAAAGTCCTGATTATGACTGGACAAGATTGTTAAACCTAGTCTCAGTGGCATCAAACTAAGCAGTATCAGAGAAGGGACAATAAAAAGTAAAATCAGAGAAAACGAGGAGGAAATAAGAGCGGCTAAGGGCAGCTGAAACTAGATCAGACGTAAGAGCTGAAACTTGGAGGAATTGGGTGAGAGAAATACTTATGGAGCGAGTGCAGCACCAAGCAGCCTTAACAAGCAGAAGCTGTGTTCTTCAAGGGCAGCGACAGCCGCAGAGGGCAGCAACCCCAGCCACCTGGCAGCTGGTGCCTGCATGCGCAATAGCTGTGCGCACGACCACGCCCTCAGCACCGGCAGGCTCCCTGTGCTACCATTTACGCCTGTCAGGTCCTGATAGGCGAAATGAAGCTGCATTTACTGAACTTACATTGTCATTATGTAAAAAGTGCTTTGCTTACTGAAAAAATGCATTCTCTTCCTTTGAGGAATTCATAAGACAGCAAATATGTAACAAATTTAAAAGAGTTATAGTGCATAAAAATAAATACATAACGTGTTTTAACTTTTTCTTACAGATCAAAAACTAGGGCAAAATGGTTCTAAACAAGAAAAGTACTTTCCTAGAAAATTTCTTTTGTGTGATAGGAAAACTTTTAAAATTTTGAATCTTTATTGGAACATTATATAAACCCATTCTAAGTTGATAACATCAACTTAGAATTTTTTGTTTCATTCAGAAAAGTGTATTCTCATCTAAGATGTAATAAACAGTTGAACACCATACGGAGACAGAATCGTTCTATGTTTAGATGCAGTTTTCCCATCTCCCATTATTCTCATATTGTCCCCAGACCTTTACTAATCTGGGAGTTAGGGAAAGCTTAGATCTGCCACTTGAGTGCACTCTAATTTTCTAATTTAAGCCAATTCCTGTCTAGGTATCCACTCTTTTCATTTTCTTTGCATTCATCTCTGACATGATAAAAATTTTACAGCTGATATCGTATTTCACCTCCCTCCTCAGGGTCCCTGTTCACCTGTATATAAGAAGGACTTTCCTGGATTGGCAAGGGGTGGAAAGAAATGTGTTCCGGGTCTATCTGGAGAGCTTGGACCTTCGGAATCGCTGCCATGAAACCTCCTGATGGTTCTGCCACTGGCACCCTGGTGGAGGAGTGCCCTCCATCCCCCAGCTGTGGCCACATTGCTGCCCTCCCTGGCCTCGTGCTCTAAAAACCTGACCAGTGTTTAAAACTCCGTAGCTCCATTGTCATTTGTCCCTGAGTCCACTGCGTCCCCTAGCAACTCCGTATCTCAGGTCCAGGGCACAGTCGTGTGGCTCTCCTGCAAAGCACAGAGACCTCAGAGAGGCAGCGTGGCTTCCCTGCTTGGCCTTCTGCAGGTGTCCGTCTTCACGGCGTCCCCGGGCATGTGGAAGTAGTTCTGTGCAGACTTTCTCCTAAAGGCTCAAAGCCTCTCTCTGCCTTGGGTGCAGGGAGCACGCTGGGAGCCCGGAGTTCTGGGAGCACGCTGGGAGCCCGGAGTTCCGGGAGCACGCTGGGAGCCCGGAGTTCCGGGAGCACGCTGGGCGCCCGGAGTTCCGGGAGCACGCTGGGAGCCCGGAGTTCCGGGAGCACGCTGGGAGCCCGGAGTTCCGGGAGCACGCTGGGAACCCGGAGTTCCGGGAGCACGCTGGGAACGCGCAGTGTGGGGAGCACGCTGGGAGCCCGGTGCTTGAGATCTCTCCCTTCTCTGTCGTGCCCACAATCACATCAGACTAGAAGGGCTTAATTTTTTCCTTCTGTTT
>PVIR01002576.1:0-100617 GCA_004026965.1 Petromus typicus
AGCCGGGTTCCCAGGCAATGTGTCGAGGCTATGGATTGGCTCACCTCAAGTCAGGTGTTCTTCACTGACCCAATCAGCTGAGGGGGGCGTGGCTAAACCCTTTGCATGATCACAAAATTCTCAAAGGCCTTAGGAAATCTCTAGGAAGGGAAGCACTTGGGGATTTCCGGGTGACTTCTACCTAGTCATACAGTTGGTAAGAGTTGACAGGACCAGAAGAGTGACTTGAGGAGGGCTAGGAAGGACACAAGAACCCCGATCACGTATAAAGTAAAGGAAATATGGTTTTAAGGCTTGTTCAGAACGTTGGCTTCATTGGCTTCTAGGGGTGGGGGGTCAGCTTCTAACTCCTAGGCCAATCAGATTAAAGACAAAAGGTCATGTGACCAGAAACAGCCTAAGTATTGCATGTGGACAAGTTCTTCTCCCTCAAATTTGGAGTCAGTACTAGAACAAGGCAACCCAGTTTCCCCATGTTGAAATTTCTAAATGCCTGGGGACTCCTTATTATAGTGGCCCCCCAAAGGAAAAGCCTTTGAAAATTCCCAGGAGATAGAGAATGATTTGCCTCTCTCTGGGAGGAACCCACCAACTGCTCGGAATTACTTACCAGCAAAGTGGTACATCCTAATCTTTTATCAGGTGAGCCCTCCGCTCCTTCGGGGACACAGCACCACTATTCTGTTTGCTTGGCAAATAGACTGAAATCTTCCAGCTGATTTAGAGCTATCCATGCTACTAACTTCTAGTTTGGGAAAGGGTGGATTAGCTGTGAGCAGTGGCCTCAGAGTCAAAGCATCTGAGACCAAACTCCAACAATGGGGAAAGTGGAGGGAAACCCATCCAAAATGTCTGGCTTTGACTTGCTGGATAATTGATCAACTTCTAACACCATAGACATTTTGCAGCTTGCCTTACCTGGATAAATTTGTACAGACCTCAACAACTGCAGGATCGGCTCTGAAAGCCTCATAGGCTCCTCGAGGTAGGAACGGTACCTGAGGCCTCTTTTGATGACACTGTCGCTGGCGCCCTGAACGGACAGCATGGCGAAGCCTCCGACTCCCGGCTGACTTTCCTTCCACCAGGGTCTCAGTTCCTGAGACTGCTGCCGGTGTTCAGGAAAATGTCTTTCCTCCCAGTTCTGTAGACACTGCGCTACACGTGGCTGGACCTGACCTGGTTCTGCAGATGTTTATGGAGCACCCACTCAGCGCAAGGGGTGCCTGTGTTGATCTCCCAGTTACTTGCAGTGTTTATTAATGGAAGTACCTCATTTCTTCCCACACATCCTCATGGCAGCACTGTGCAGACGGCTGCTGGAAGCGGGAGATGGCTGCTGTAACAATCAGGAAGCCAAATACTCGCTTGCATAGCGCTCAGGAGTGTGTTTACTGAGGACAGCTCATCTCTGTGGGGATTTGCAGAAGACAGTATTGTGGATCACTTGAGAGCCTTACAAGTGGCACAATGACATGCTGGCTAAGCAGCTAGCTCAGGCAGACCAGGCTGAGCTGTCCTATGGAACTAAAGTGTCCCCACAGCCACCAGGAGAGCCCAAGGCTGGCTGCCCCCGTGTGTGTGCCACAGGGGAGGGTCTCCCCTCTGGCAGTGGGAGCCTCAGCCGTCAGGTCTCCTATTCCTATGAGAACTTTCCTCCTGTGGCATGTGGTCAGTCCTTCCGTCAAGTGCCTCTAATCAGATGAGCCTCCTGGGTCACAGCCTGAACCCGCGGGGTCCTCCGTTGGATGCCTCAAGAGCTATCTGGGAGCTCATTACAGCTCAGGATGCCTTGGTCTGAGTCCCAGAGATTCAGGTCCAATGGTTCACAGTGACTCCAAGTAACTACCAGGACCCCAAGAGGCCCCTGTCAGGTGTCCCCCAGACCATTTTTTGAGAACAGCTCCCAGGATGCTTCTAACTCAGCCTGTCTTCTGGATTCCCAGCTCGAACAGGCACATTAGCACCTCACTGCCCCAAGCCCACCATGGTGGACATTCTTTCCTCCTGTACGAAGGTGCCACCCTCATCCCCAGCTGTGTGCCAGATCTGAGTGGTTACTCTCAGTCACTTCCTTCCCTTAGCTTGTCACTGTCCCCCTTTCCAACCTACATCAGCCCCATCCCAGGAAGGGCGTCACATCTGCCCCTTCTCCATCTTTCCCCACCCTGCCATGGTGCACCCGGATCGCTTCTCCACTGTGTCCTGCAGGAGCCGCTGGTCAGTCCCCTGTGTCCGGTCTTCCCTGCATCTGTGCACATTAGGCTTCAGCGTCCTGTTGCTCTCAGAACATGTGGCGTCGACGGCCTGTGAGGCCTGCGTCCTATCTTCCTCCTGCTCTCCCGTCCTAGCGCTCCCCTTCCCGGTTACAGCATCCTGAACATGCTTCCCCTGAGTCCTCCCTTTGCGTAGATGCCTTTCCGCACCCCGCAACCTCCCGAGCTCCTACTGCCTTTGGAGGGCTGGGACCGGCGAGGAGCCCACTCCCCCCATCCATTTTCTGACCACACCCCGGAAGTTCCCCTCCCAGAGTCAGTCGCTCATGCCCGGGTTTCGTTAACCAGTTCCTTTATTCTTCTGCTTCTGTTTTGCTTTTAAATAGTTTTATTAGAGTATAATCTACTTACTATAAAATTCACCTGTTTTAAGTGTGCAAAGGGGCTGTGTTTAGTGGAGCTACAGAACTACGAGCCATTGCCCTCTAATCTCAGAACACTGCTATCTCCCCAAAAGAAACCTTGTACCTATTTATCTGCCCAATTCCTACCCTCAGCCAACCACAGACCTACTTCCGATGTTTGTAGTTCACTCATTCTGGCCATTTATGTCAGTGAGGTTGTACAGTACGTGTTCTTTTGCGCCGAGCTTATTCACAGAGCATGTTCTAGCGGTCCCTTCTGGTGCTAGGACTTCTCTTACCAAGTAGTGAACCATTCCACAGACATGCCTCATGTAACTGACCAACTCGTCGGCTGATAGACACTTGAGTTCTCTGCACTCTTCCGTTTTGCATAATGCTTCTGACAGTATTCGTATATCATAGTATCTCGGCGTGTGAACTTAACGTGTTCTGTGGTTTTAGGGAATTTGGCCGTGGTTGTGTTCACCACCTGATGTGGAGTTCATGAACAGATGCAAAATTCTGCCCCATACTCCTGCTAGTGAACCGACTTGTTCCCTAACAGCAGTGTTCATGAGGCGGGGTGTGTGTCACTGATGAGTTGCGATGGGTGGGTGTTTCTCACTTCCCTGGGACATCCCAGAGGCTCCTGTGTTTGAGATGTAGCTGCCACCCAGGGTGCTGCCACTGAGTGGTGCGGCCTGGCAGAAGGAAGTTAGGTTTCGAAGGGACAGCGGGAACCCAGGACTCTGTCTTGCGGCCTGGCCACCATGAAGTGAGCACTTTCCTGTGCTACCTGCTGCCCGCATGTGAGGCCGCTCTGCACCGGTGCAGAGGGCACAGGCTGGTGACCACGGCCTAACCCTCCGTAGCTGTAACGTGGCACGAGCCTCCTTTCGAGTTATCTCGGCGATTACATGACAGTCACAGAAAGCTGAGCAGGGCAGATGTCGGACTGACTCAACCTCTCATCCTCCCTAAACTTGCAACTTTAACTCCTTAAATTCTTCTTCAGTGTTTACTGCACAAATTTGTTTTCTAAGCCCTGACTTCAAATGAACAACCCCACAACCCCAGTTCTACTGACACTGGGGCCTATCCATGACAAAAATTCTTCACTCAGATAACTTTATGGATTTATTTCTCAATATAAGAGTGAATACAATCTTAAAAACCTACACAGAAATTCAAAACTAAGAATTGTGAGTACAATCACTTTTCAAAATGCTTCTCATTTTTTGGAAAATAAAAAAAACTACTGTTGAGGAATAAAATTAAGGTGAGTTAAAGGCTGAGTAAAACACAGCTTTCGTGCAATAATTACCCCAAAGAGAAATAAGCTAGTGATTACCCCCTATAATTGTTCTCCCTTTGTGTGTATTGACCCTCTGTCCTCTGCTCCCCAAAATTACTAAGTGCCCTTACACTTCTGTTTTGGCCTTTTGCTCTCAGGGTGCATCTCCCCTGGGGATGCTTGCGTGTCCCAGGCGCGATGGGTAGTTGAGGACGTCTGTGCCCTGTGCCTGGCGCATGTCCAGAGGCTGAGGAAGCCAGGCAGATGCCACACCATACAGACATGGCCACGCCAGTCTGCCTCCCTCCGCTGTCTTGGGTCCCATCAGATACGCTGCTGGCCATGAGGATCCAGCTGGGCTGATGGGAATGGCTTCATCCACTAGAGCCCGAGGACTGGCCCTTCCGTGACCCATCCCTCCACTGCGCCGTGGACCACAGAGGCAGGAGCAGGGCAGAGAGAACCTTGGGACAGTAAAGTCAGTGTCGCCTCCAGCCCACCTGGAGGTGAACCCTGCTCGGTGCAAAGGCAGCCGGTACTAGCCAGACACCCCGACTCTCGGGGAAGTTTCCTCTCGTGTCCTTCCTACTGGTCCTCTGCCGCCCAGTCCTGAGCCAGGCCCAGGCCTTAGCGTCATGTAAGGGGTGGGTGGGGAACATCAGGGTAACTCAGTAGGTCCCACTGGGCATCGAACACGACTTTAAGATCTCCGTGGTGGCGGCCACTGGAACCTCTCAGGGCTCCGTAGTTCTTGCTGCAGATTAGTGGTACAGAGACCTGGTGAGCCGGGCATGGCCTGGGCAAAGGCTGTGCATTCGTGAGCCCAGAGTCAGACGGGGGCCTCAGAAGGGCTGGCATGAGTTCAGAACCCAAGGGGCCAGGAGAAAGGGCCAGACAATCCCTGCTCACAGAGCCTGCCGCAGAGAAAAATCAAAGTTTCTCTTTTTAATCTAGTCTCCAGCAGACCATCTCTTATCCTCCCTGCCCCATATCTGTGACCTGTGTGACTCCAGGCCCAGTGCCCTGGCCTAGGAAGCAGAAACCCAGATTTCCAGTGTCATTAGGATTGACCCTCTGTGCCCTGGGCATTGCCACTCTGCGACAGTGACACTGCTCCTCTTTCTGAACACACAGTGATAGCTACCACCCAAGACCAGGTAAAGCAGCCAGGGCCCTTTGAAACTGTGTGTGTTTTGGCCGGGGACGTAGTTCAATGGCACTGCACCTGGCAGGCAAGTGCAAGGTCCTGAGTTCAATCCCTGGTACCAAAAGAAAAAGAAAGGATTGTGCGTGTGGACATCACGGTGGCTTCCTTGGCCCCGCTTAGGGTCCTTGCCCACAGAGGAAGGAAAAAGGCCTATAGGTGGCAGGAGGCTCCTTGCTAGGCCTGGCGCTCTCTCTCTCTCTATCCTCCCTCCTCTCTCTCTCGCTCTCCCCTCCCCCTTTTTTCTCCTTTTTGTTCTTTCTTCTTTGCAGTACTGGCCTTCACAATGAGCTACAACCTTTTTTCTTTTCTTTTTTTTTTTTGAGGCAAGTTCTCTTTAAGTCACTAACTTGCTGCAGGCTGGGCTGGATCTTGCAGTCCTCCTGCCTCAGCCTCCCAGAGTGCCGGCATTTCAGGTGTGCACCACCGTGCCACACTCACTGTTTCACTGTACGGACGCAGACTCCTGCTGGACTCAGCCTTTGTGTAAGCGCTGAGTGCTTACTGTACTACACCAAGCGTTCTTCAGAGCGTTCTTGAGGGAAGACGACAAAGAAATCGAGAAAGTGTCCCCTGCTGTCCAGGAGGCCAGTGTCCCCACTCTCACAGCCCCAGAAACCACACGCAAGTGACCAGAAGATGTAGCCAACAGCTTAGGTGCTTGTCAGCTCTGGCGGATGGTGAAGGTCTGAAGTCCTATTTTATGCATGAGGAGAGACCCACTTCGGATTCAGTAGGTGCCTCTCCTCAGGGAGAGGAGACTCATTTCCTCTAAACTACACAGACCTCCCACCTGCTCCGTGGAGCCCTGCAAGTCTGTAGGAAGTGTAGCCATTCCGCGTAACACAGGGTGTGTCGTCAAGCAAGTGCATTTTAAAGAAGCTACCTGAGGTTTTTTCCATGAGCCTCAGAGTCAGAGACACACATCATCCCGAGCTCCATGAGGATGGGTCAGAGCATGCGGACAGTTCTCATGCAAGCAGACTGCACACCTGGCAGGTAGCAGCCTCACACTCTGAGGGATCTTATTTAAGTTAGCCAAGGCGATATATTTAGCCCTGAGACTGGTGCTTTGGAGGTGGAGGCGAAGGAAAACCTGGGCACCTAGAAATAGTTTGTGAAAGAGGGAGCATCTCCATTAAGAAAACGTATCTTAATTAAGATAAATATGTTATCAATGCCAAAGGTGGCTGGGAGCTGACATTCTATTTATCTCAGTCCAGCTATTCTTGTTGGTCTACTCAATTTTCTTCTAAAAATGTATGCTCTCATTCTAAGCAGCAATGTTTTCAGGACGTCAAGTTTCCAATGAATAATTTTATTTGAGCATCTTGATAGCTCTAAAGAGACTGGAAAATTGGGCCCAGCCTACTTGGAAAAAACACAATGCAGTCTAAATAGTCTAGACCACCTGCTGAATGGTGGCTCAACCTTGTCCCTTTGCCCCTGGCCTTCGGGTCCTCCCTGTAGCACTCAGAGCCTGGATCTCACGACCTCTCCCAGAACTTCGTCACCAGCCACGACAGAGAGTTCTCTTTCCTATGAATCCAGACAACTGGGTGTGTTGAGTACTACTGCTACTCAAGCTCGATACTGAGACTCAGAGGGCGCGATGCTGGGAGAGGCCCGTCCCTGCCCCATGCACTGTCTGCAGACAGGAGGAAAGGATCGCAGGACGTAGAGGCAGCGGCCACGCTTCAGGAACGCTCAGTGTGGCAGGGCCGGACCTCGGAAGGGATCTGGCCTCAGTGCAGCGCAGAGGAGGAACAGTAGGGTGGCCAGGGGAGGAGCAGCGGGTAGATGCACCGGGCGTGTGAACTCAGCACATCCGAGGGTGCTGTCGGCAGGACTTGGGTCCACATGGACCTTTATGCCACGCCTGAGTGTGAGTTTGGTCCTGAGGCTCCGTGAAAGAGGTTCAGCAGAACGAAAGGCCTGATCAAGACAAGAGCTCACAGGGTCCACTCTGGCCACGGGGTGGAGCGCCACTTGGCCAGGGAAGCAGAGAAGAGGCTGTGCCAGGACTCCAGGTGGCAACTGCCCAGTGCCCGTCAGCCCCATGGCAGTGCTCAACTAGAGGAGGAGACTGAGCCTTAAGACACACTGGTGGGAGGATCCGGAAGAGCTAGTTACAGCCCCACCAGGGACTGCATTGTTTGTTGCCTCTCTTGTGCGCCACTATGTCTGTGGGCTTTGCTGCGGTGCCCAGCGTCCCAGGGAATACACACATATCCCTGTGGGCACCTGGCGGGTGGGGAATCATTTTCCTTCAGCATTGAGCTTGTCCTCCCTTGACAGTTCCGATTCTTTTTTTTTTAATTAATTGTCCATTTATTCATTTATGTACTCATGTTTACATATCATTTTAGTCCACAAAGGAATTGAATGTACCTTACAAAAATTCATTACTGTGGGATTTTTTAAAAATAACAAAGAAGTTGGTACCAGGGAAAACCAGATCAAGTTCAGGGCTCATCCACGCGATGTGACCACAGGGTACCCTGCTGGAGGAGGTCCCAAAAGCCACCTAGAAGTAAGTGTGAGACCCAGACGTAAGAAAAAAGTCAGACACACGAGAAGAAACACAAATACGGAAAGAAATGTCCTTCCCGATCATAATTACGAAGGCACTGTAATCAACTTCTTCAGTATCAAGAAACCAAGACTATTCTCACTCCCTGAGTTTTGGTTGCCTAGGCAAGGTCATTGAGCTTGCTCAACATCTGTTAAAACTGTTTACAAGTCCTCACTACATTGCCGTTGCCCACTGTCTGAGGCAGCCGGGGCGTTGCCGTGGGCAGAGACCCCTCTGCAGGGAGTTAGGAGACAGACGCGCGTCCCTCCTCCCACAAGACCTGCATCCCCAGAATGCGCGCTCGCCCTCTCTGAGTGTAGTGTCTCTATAACTTGGGACTTCAGAGACTATGGTGAGTAGAGGGTTATGTTTCAGCATTTTTCAGGGTTGGAAAAAATAAGCAAAAACACGAGTCCAGCTGGAAGGAAGGAAGGGTATGCAGGTGGAGGGATGAGCACAGAAACAGGGTGACCGCTTGTCACTGACCAATAAAATGAACATTCGTGCCACGTCAGACAATCTTAATGTCATTTAGGGGCATCGGGGTAATAAATTGATTCGTGCTCAAATACCCAAAGCCACCCAGTCTTGGTTTCTGTGAAAGTCCTAGGACTTGCTGCCATGGCGTGCTGAGACTTAAAATTCTTATTTTAGTTTCTGTCTAGACACTGCTCTAAATAGGAACTTTATGCTAATCTGCTAGGATTGCTTATAAACAGGTACATTTTCCCCCAAAAAAAACCTATGTGTAAATACTACCTATGGAGAGCAGATTCCGCAGTGGGAAAAGTGCTGGTCAATTGGTCCACCCCCCCCCACCTGGTTCCTGCCCGCATGCAGCCCAATTACTAGTGAATCGGGTATTCTCAGTGAGTATAATGAATGCAGTGCATTTTGATTAATTAATTTAAGGACTGGTAAATAGGGCCTCCCTTTGGTAGCTCGAAGATGCAGCTACTGGTGCCCCTGATTAAAACGTAAAGGCAATCTGGCTAGAAACTAGCATGTAATTGATGGGAACACTTCCACAGCGCTTCTTTTAAGGTTTGTCAAACTGTATCATACTGATATCGCTAACCCCTTTTAATCAGTAAGTATAAAATTCATCCACTGGCATAAAATACGTCTGACAGTAGCATACATCAAATCCCAAACTGAACGTTCAAAATAAATCGTATCGAAATTTTGTCACCAACATTGATTTCTGCTTTTCAAGCTGGTTTCTGGGGCAGCCACATAAAAGTTAAATACAAGCTATCTATGGACTCATTGGATTGCAGTAATTCATTCAAACAAAAGTGGCGTTCATAAATCTGCACATAAAGATAGCTTTCCCAGACACCCCCAGCTTGAAAACACACCACTCATCGAGGAGTGCGGCGAAACGCGTCTGGCTGGCACAATGGGGAGGTGAGAAGCAGCTTCGGACGCGGCAGAGCAGGCTCCCAAGGGGACCTCGAGCTTCAGCAGGACGGTCAGATCGGGTCCGGGGACACGCGAGCCCCGGCAGCCAGCACTGGGCAGGGGCAGGCAGCACGCGGCCAGTCCAGGCAGCTCCCGTCTCCCAAGGTGCCCGTCTCGCTGTGCAGCCTTGGGCTCCGGGCACTGTCACCAGAGCGTTCAGTTTCCCAAGGCGACAGTCGTGGCCTCTTTCTTGCCTGTGTGCAGAGCATTGTCTGATAGCAATCTTCTGAGAGACAAGGCCCAAAGGGTGGAAGTTATTATCATGCCCACTTTACAGATTCGAAAATTGAAATTTAGAAATCAAAGTGATTCCTGGGACCCCAGGGGCTGGTAGAGAGGGTGCCTGCAGACTACGGCGGGCCTTCTGAGCTCTTCCTTCAGAGTCACCTTGACAGCGTACTCGATGCGTCCTTCAGCAGGTCACTTAACCTTTCATGACCTCAGTTTTCTCAGCTGTGCAGTGAAGATAATAAAACTAATAATTCATTTCCTACTTGCTGGGGGATTTAATGAGTTCCTAATTTAGATCAGACACATAAGAAGCACTTAATACATGTTTGCCACTATCCACATAGAACATCCGGTTGTATGAAAAAGAAAGACGAGCTGGGCAAGGCCTGGAGAGTGGCTGGGAGGAAGCTCAAGCTCCGTTTTGCACGGGTGGAGGGAAAGCTTGACCTCGCTGGGGGGCAGCTTTGCCAGCCTCTCCCTGGACACACCCTCTGGCATATGTTACAAGCAACCCAGGATATTTCCAATCTTTTCAGCTGTGACTCATTATTGTAAATAGCGGCGGTGTGAGGAGGAGATGAGAAAGGAATTTAAATACACTGACAGAATTTTTTTAAGGAAAGTGATACACAAGAAGATAATAAACAACCAGAAAAATTTACATAAACCCTTGTGATCTCAAAGGTCATTTATGTAGGAATCTACTAATGGAAATACATCTTTTTAAATTCTAGGCGATTATCCAATTGAAAAGGAAAGAATTTAAATGAATCAAGCCATAGGAGCAGAGGAGATTATTTTACTGGCAACTCAAAATGTGTGTTTCTTTAGAGTGAAAACTGGGCCAAAATGTGAAAATTTGCATGCAAGTTCAAATGTAAGACGGCGCAGCAAACTTGAGCATTTACAGTCTTTGGTTCAGCACTTTGAAATATGTTGTTAATGTGTTTTATGAACTTCTTTTTAAAATCATCTTGCTATTACTCCCCTTATTCTATTGAGAAAAGAGGATAGTTTTTGATCAGTTAATTTACTTGAACATGACAAAGGTCCTTCAAGATAGGCACCGAGATGTTATCGTTTCCACTTCAGGAGAGGATAATATATAATTACTCAAGCCAAGGACCAAGATTTCTTTGTTTTTCTGTTTTGAACGCCCAGTGCTTGCCTACTAAAAACATGAGCCAAATGTTAGAGCAGAACCTCTGGAATGATCTCCTGGAGAAAACCACATTTGTTTCTTCCGAAGGCAGCCCCAAACAGAGGCCTAGTGCTCTACCGCGACATCAGTGTCCCTGAGTTCAAACCCCGGCTGTGCCACTTATTGCTAATGTGACCTTCAGGATTTATCTCTCGGAACCCAAACTTATAGCGGTATTAATAATACCAGAGCTCTTAGTAATTAAATTTCAAGAAGATAAAAAGAGGAGAAATCTAAGTACTTCTTACAATATCTGACATGTATGAGCACTCAAAACGTATAGTTCTCACTGTCTCAGGAGTAGACTGAGAAGCGCTAGATATGCAGACTTGCCTGACCATCGCTGAATTATTTTTAAGCATACCTTGATCCTCTGCCTCACACTTAACAGGAACAAACTTAGCGGCTGGTGGATGCAGGGGAGGAACGGAAGCCAGGTGGGCACCCCGAGTGTGTGTAGATCCTCCTTTAATTTAATGCCGTGTGCTTGTATTAATCAGTGACCGGAAGCCAGCGTGAGGCTGTGCGCTGCCCCGGACGTGGGGTCCGTCCACTGGATTACTTTCTAGAACATCATGTGGACCTTCTGCCGAGTGGGGGAGGGGGTCTGCTCATTTAATTTCCAAGTCAGGATAATTAGTACCAGCTGTGAGTCATAGCTACAGGAATCCAACATCACTCTCATGGCATATTACTTAGGATACTAGCAAATCCACAGACCTTCCAGGGTAATTAGATGGTGCTGCGGTTAGCTCAGTTTTTGTACCACCGATGAAAGTCCTTTTGAAATACAATGCTAGCGTAGCCACGCGTAGTGACAACGTCTGTGACCAGTACTAGGGCGGGATGAGGTGAAGGACAAGGGACTGACAGTGACAGGCTGTGAGGCTGGAGGAGGACGGGCAAAGGTGGGTCACACGGGACGGGCACCGCCGGTACTCCAGGTTTTAAACTGGGCACTGTGCCTGGAGGCCCCAGCCACCCTGGGGAGCCCTGGCCACCGGGCCCTGTGCCCACTACACTCTGGACTTCCGGCCTTCCTCACTGCCCATCACTTCGGCGGGAGGCTCATCAGCCGCTGCTCCAGTCAGTACTCTGGAAATGAGTTCTCGGCCTTCTGATCTCTCAGCCCCACGTCTGCCAGCCCTCCCTGGCTCCTCTCTCATCGCACTGGGCCCACCCTGTGTTCTTGTCCCGGCTGCACCCTCCGCCCTCCAGCCCCTCCATGACCCACACTCTCCCCACCTGGGTCTTTCAGGCCACTGCGGTGCATGCCTGGTGCACCAGCAGTGGCCCTGTGGTGTGGCCCCACTGCTGCCCTTGCGGTCGCACACAGCAGCCCGGGGAGCATGTAGAGCCTGCTGCTGGTCTATGGCTCCGACTCTCTCAGAACTGGGGCCCAACTCTTACACGTCCTCAGCCCCGTGGCGCCCTGATCCAGTGTATTTCTCTCTGGCCTGCTCTCTTGCTCAATCCCCTCCATTACCTCCAGCCACAGTGGCAGCCCTACTTCTCAGACAGCCAAGGACTGTCTTACCACAGGGCCTTTGCACTAGCGGTTCTCCACTAACTGGCACGTTGCCTCTCTAGAAGTCTATCTGGTTTGCTCCCTGAGTGTTTCAGGTCTTCGCTCACATGTGCCTGCTGATGCTCTGACCACCCTGTATAACACGGAGGTCTGATTTCAACAGAGGCCTCTTGTCTCACTGTTTGACACTGTTTCCGACCCCTTGTCCCCCCTCCACTGGATTATAGCGTGGAAGCTCCATGGCGCAGGCACAGTTTGTTTGTTTCTCTGCAGCCCCGAGAACAGCCTTTGGCACACATTAGGTGCCCAGTGTGTATACAAATGACCCGACTCTAACGGTTCAACTCCAGGTTTCACTCTCAGGGCCCAGACGCTAACACAGCCATGGCGCTTCTCATTTTCAGCACATTAGGGGATAAATGACACCGGGTGCTCAACACTTGAAAACAGTCTTGGTGATGGGCATGTGCACTGCAGGGGCTCTCGGGGAGGGAGGCTGAGCTCTGCATGCAGGGGGAGGCGTGCACAGGTGCCGCTGGCCTCGCCGTCTGCAGCTTGCAGTGGGTGTGTGGAGACGGGAGCCCGTCAGGGATGAGCCGCACCTCTCTGTGAATGCTGCGTCTTCCCATCGACAGCCCAGAAGGTGGTGACTTCCCCAGAGACCCATGGAATGCACAGCTTCCAGCTAGTGAAGGTCTGCCTGGCTCCCGCCCTGTGCCCTGTGGTGCCAGGGACTTGGGGTTCTGTCCCTCGTGCTTAGCAGTACACTGCAAAAGCAGAGGGGCGGGTCACCTCCGGAGCTGGCCTCCACCGCTGCCTCCGCAAGAGGAGCTGCGCCCACACAGCCAGGTCCCCCTCGACAGCTCTAGTTTAGACACCTCTTGAAAGGAGCCCAGGGCGCCGTTGGGGCGGTGCCCCCCAAGGAGGTGTCCGGAACCGCAGTTCCAAAGGCTTGGTCTCAGGACCCCAGGGATTGGGCCTGGAGAAATGGAACCTTCACGTGAGGCCCTTGGCACCCGAGGAGGCAGCTCTGGCCCCTCCTGTACTTCTACATGGTAGCACCAGTGACCCCAGTCACTGGAAGGAGGGGTCGCACCTGACCCAAGACTTGGGAAAGGAACCTAGGGTGCTTGCATTCTGAACTGGTCCCGTGTTTTTAACCTAAGAATCGCACTGCACCTATTATTTGTTTGTGCACTAGGGGTGCAACACCGGGCCCTGTGCATGGGAGGCGGGTGACATTCCCCAGCCTACCCTAAGAACTTTACTGATGGAAGGGAAAGCAGTTTTCATCTGAAGGCCAGACGTCACATGGAGGTGCCAGAATCAGTGGATGACATATCTTCATACAGAAATACGCTCTGAAAACAGCACAGCGTAAAGCTCTGTCTCGTGTGATGTTTCCTGTCTTAGCTGCTCAACCAGAGACCCGCAGTCAGAGCCAAGATCTCCTCCAGCCCCAGCGCGCCCAGAGCATGGCGCTCTCTCTGCCCAGCAGGAGCCGAGAAGCAGATGTTCCCAACATTTACTTCTGTTTTCAACCCTTATACCCCCGCCATCTCGCGCCGTCTTCCCAACCGCCCTGGGAGACAGGAGACATCACTGTTGCCCTTTCACGGAGGAGAAGCCCAGCTCCTCCAGACCTGGCGGAGACGGTGAGAGCTTTGCCCTCGCAACCTGGTCCAGAGGCTGCGTGCTCCTGGGCCTCTGAGTGTGACCTCAGGGGACCCCAGCGAGCAGTGTGTGAACACACACAAGAGCGACTGCGATTCTGACTCCAGCACTGGGGCCCTCCCTGTGCGCCAGCCTCCGGGACACCTTGGACCCAGGTCCCTGCAGGTGACTGATCCCTGGGGACTGTGTAAAGGAGCAAGGAAGTCAGGATGGCCAGGTGCAGGGAAAGGCTGGCGGCTGGTATTCTCTGCCCCACACCTAGAGGGAGCTCTGGGAGCAGGTGGAAGTAGAGAAGCAGGGTTTCGTGTCCAGCCCCCAGGCAGAGCTAGATCCTCCACAGGCCAAGGATTACTGCAGCATGAGGGGTACAGCTGGGCACTTTTAGTGGCTGACACTCCTGGCCTTGGCAGGTGAGCCTGCCAGCACCTCGATCCTGGATTTGCATCCTCCACGGAATCCAAGCTGAATTCTTACCTTCTGAGTCCCCTAGTTGGCAGGACTTGGCTATGGAAGACCTGGCAAACTAACCCATTCTTCCCTTGCTGTCAGAGGTGACTTCCAGGGCCTTACTTTCTGGTTGCTAAGACAAAAGACTGGCTGCTTAAAGGAGGACACGTTTACTTAGCTCACAGTTTGTAGAGGTTTCAGACCACAAACAGTGGCTCCAGGACTGGGTGGTAGAGGGGCAGCAGCTCATGGAGGCAGAAGGCAGCAAAAGCAGCTGGGGACCTTAAGAGCGCCTTCCTCCACCTTTTATCTTATTCAGACTACTTAGGGCGGGCAGCGCTCACACCCTCAACCCTAGTGCCCCGGGCCTGGCATCACACGTGAATCAATGACACCTCCGAAAAAGCATGAAGCTTTGGGGGACACCTAGACACAAGCCACAGTATTGGGAGCACCTCTCCAGATACAGAACGCTCTTGTACAAGAGACACAGTGATCGCACAGAATCCACGCAATCCTCACACCATCTCTAGATCATACCAAACAGCACAGGGTCTCACTTTGTAGTTCAGGCTGGTCCTGAACTCAGCCTCGAACTCAGCAATCTTCTTGCTTCTGCCTCCCGAGTGCTGGGATTACAGTTGTGAGCCACCATACCCAGCATTGTGGTATGTGGTTTCTGGGGACTGAACTCGGGACTTTGTACTTGCAAGGCAGGTGCCGGACCACTGAGCTAAATCCCCGGCCCTGAAACCTTCTGATTGTTTTTTAAAACACATTTTCCATCTGCAGTTGGTTGAACCTGCAGATATGGAGCCCCAACACAGAATCATCCAGAAGGCCACCAGGACCGCAGGGAGACCCGCCACCATCGTGATGCCTATTTCCATAGTACACAAGTTGGCTTCTGCTGAGTTGCACACGGCCTGAGAGTCTCAGCGGCCTGGAGCATCGCCCATTTTTCCTTTTCATGAATCTACATGGGAAAGAGGCACGTTTCGGCGTGGCTGGACTTCGCTCCAGCACGGAGGGCTGGCGGGGCTCGCTGCCTCCCTCCTGTCCTGTGAGATCAGGGCCCCAGGCCAAGCCAAGTGCGGTGCGCGAGTTCCAGCCCCGTTTTCCCGCAAGTTCACTCACACGCTGGTGGCCGAAGTGAGTCCCACAGCCCGGTAATATCAGCAGGCCTGGGATGGTGCTCGGCCAACTCCAGAGAGAGGAGCTGCGGAGACGCAGGCAAAGGACAGCCGGGACGCTGGGGACAGGAGGGAGCGCGACCAGGCGCAACTCCAGTGGGCCACAGAGGCGGAGGAAAGGTGCGGACAACTCCTGAGCAGCGACTGTCGCCCCCTCCACAGCGATGGCAGCTACCGCGACCTGTCGTCACAGTGTCCATTACCGCGATCTGTGGAACGCCAGAGCCGCACGCGTCATCTTGGGGTGCCGGCTCCCAGAGAGAGAAACCAGAGCCTTCCTGGGAGACCAGAGTCAACTGTGCAGGCAGCGGTTCTGCAGCGCAGCTGTGGGCGCTGCGAGGGCGGGGCTCCACTCCTGTTCGAAGTTGTTGAAATGACCCAGGGAGAGATTTTAAGGCCTGATTACTAATTTTGGAGGAGTCACTTGCCAAGTTTGTGACCATTTTCAAGGAAAAGAAGTACAAGATCAAGGAAAGGCTTCGTGGCGGAGGTTTTCATCTCAGAAAGACTTCGTGGCGGAGGTTTTCATCTCGGCTCGGAAGCGAGGGACTCGTCGTGAGCCCGTGTGTTTTCTTGCTGCTCCCTTCGGGCGGATAAATCAAATGCCACATTTTCACGCGGTCAATAAATATTTCTAGAGCGTCCCGTACGGTCACTTGCTCACTTCTGGAAGCACAAACAAATCACCCTCCTTGATGGTGTTGCCAATCCCCAGGGTCGCGGGGGTGTGTCCCCTCCTCCCTGGGCCTCTGCACCGGCGTTTGGCGAAGCCTGGACTCTCCGGCCCTCCCAGCCCAGCATTCCCAAGTCCACAGACTGGCTGACGCCCCTTTCTCACCTGACCACTGACATCAGAGGTGTGCATTCGGGGAGGTGGCCTGCCCGATGCCTGCGACCCACAGCCCTGAACAGGGTAGTTCCAGTCACTCGGTGGTAAGGGTACAAGTCCCGGGGCAAGCGAAGAGCCATCATGCAGCCTGTAATCCCAGCACTGTGGGAGGCAGAGGCAGGAGGGTCACCTCCTGGGTTGAGATTGAGCTCAACCCAAGTGACTCAGTAAGACCCTGTCTTAAAAGCAAACAAATAGACAGGTAAATAAATAGGGATTTAGCTTGGTGCAAAGACCCCAGGTTCAACCCACAGTCCCTACCCCAAGAAAAAGCTCTGGAGTAAAAGACTACAGGTGCATTTGTGATCACTGCTGCCCATCTAGTTACTTCCCCAGAAAAAAAGATTTCTTGTTCTAATACATCTTCAGAGCAGATATGTATAAATCTTATCTTTATCACACAGATCCATTCAACAATACCAGGTAGAGTTTGGGTGAGTGAAATCCAGAATATAGTTAAGAAGACACCACTGCATTCTGTTGACCTGAATCTGGGTCCTGGCCCTTGTTTGTTGTGTGAATAACAACCTTTCTGAGCCTCCGTTTTCCAGTCTGAAAAATGGGTGGGCTCCTCGTGGCCTCTGCCTTGAAGGTGGTCATTAAGAACTTAGCATGATGTCAGAGAAGAGAGCCCACCGGAACCACTTCCATGCTGTTCTCATCACTCCCCTTCAGATGTACTTTCAAGCCAGCCAGGTCAGGCTCCCCTTAGTTGAGAAAACTCTGAAAAGGAACTATTTATACTGTCATTGAAATTTCATGAAAAATGGAAAAAAGATGGCTGTGGGGCTCTCCATGTGACAGTGTCCCTAGCTTTGTGTGAGTGTCTGTTACTGAATTAAAACAAGACCTTAAGAACCTAGTTCACTGCCCCCTGAGCTGAAGGCGGAAGTCCAGTGAGCGGTACATCGGACTGTTTCCGAGGGAGCTCCCGTGCAGGAGCGCCGGGCTCTGCCCTCGGGGTCTCTGGCCGCCAGCGGGCTACATGCACCCCGAGGAACGAAGCTGTCTCGGCCGCAGGCCTGGATGGCACCTGTTCTGGGAGACATTTCCACCCACGCACGCTCCGTTAAGAACGACAGGAGACAGGATGAGAGCTTGAGTCTGTCTTTTCTTCCCAAAAGCCACCGAGCGGCCTGGACCCCAGGCGGAGCCCGGCAGTGAGGGCAGCTCAGCTCTTCCCCGGACAGTCCTGCCTGCAGCACACAGGGCAGCTTTCAGTGCCAGAGTCCCTGTCGCTCTCATCAGCTCAGAGACTGGGCGCTGGGCCTGGAGCCAGGGCCAGAGCGAGGCTGAGCTCTGCCTGAGGTGACAGAGCCGGGACAGCAACCGAGGGAGAGCGAGGGGCGCCCCTGGACTTGTTCTCACATCCCCGTCTGCGCTGTGAATGACGGTCTCTTTGTGTGTCTCTTGAAAGCAGAAATCTGGGAGTTAGCTGTCCCTGGGCGCTGGACTCAGTGCCCACCGTGTTCCCGGGCTGGTGGCAGGGGCTGACACTGGCCAAGCTAGAGGTAACCACCATTGCCACCAGCGGGGCAGCGCCCTCCAGTGCGGCCTCCTGGGCCCGAGTGTGGATCGTAAGCGCTTAACATACCCCAGCATGGAATAAGGCAGGTAAACAAACACTGGGCCAGGACTAGCGTAAACTTGGCAACTTCGCTCTTTCCTCGCTAAAGGCGCCCCTCAGTGGGTCACTGCCTGTGGTGCCGGAAGCTTCATGGCATGTGTGCCTGGGCTGCTACCCCGGCTCGAAGGCCTGGCGGCTGCAGACACCATCCTTCATGGAGAGCTGGACTGAGAGTCTGGATTTGGCTAACTTCCTAGGACATTTTCGATGCCGGAAGTGTTTCGTTTGACTCAGATCTACGCAAGTTTCCTACTGTTGGGACTCTACGTTCATGAGAAAGGGGATACACACTGCCAGACCCCAGGGCCCAGCATAATGAGTTGTCCAGGGACACCAGAGCCTCCATTCCTCTGGCTGATTGGCACCTAGTTCCACATCTCCACTGTGGCCTTGCATGAAATTCGTATTGTTGTCCACGGCCTGTTTGGGAGAAGGATGCATTTTTTTCCAGGGGAGGCTAGAGAATCAGTGTGCCAGACATCCCAGGAACAGAAAGCAGTAAACTTGGAAACAGACCCCCAAAGAGCACAGACAGGTGGTGGGGACACGAGGAGAAATGAGCAGAGCGTTTTCCTACTGGAGAAGTCGTCTAGCTAAATCAATGAGTGCCCAAGAGCAATGACCACAGAGGCGACCCGAAACCCCACGCAGTGAGACTCTGCTGCTTCCCAAACTGAACGCATGTATGTTTAAAAATGTCCTCACCCGACTCCCAAGCATCGAAAACAACTTTTATTAGGATGGAGGTCAGAGGATTACTATCAGTGAGAAAAATAAATTAGCCAGTTAGGGTAGGTCTGTTAAGTATTTCGAGCCACTGGAGTACCATTTTATGAGCCAAAAGAACTAATTTACCAAATGGGTCCCCAGGGCCTTCCATAGCTAATGCACTGGCCGCCGTGGGACGACTGCTGTTCCACCCCCGCCTCACAGACCGGCACTCTGCCGGGAGGGAGGGCCTGGGGTCAAAGGGACATAGGAGGTCCCCAGATGTTGACTGTCGGGACTGGATTGCATTCGTGTTAAAAGGGGAATAAAGAAAGAGGCAGTGGGACCCAGAATCGGGCACATCTGGGTTTGCATCTGACCTGCTCCTTCTACCTGGGTGACTGAGCAAACCTCTCAGCCTCAGGTTCCTCCTCCCCAGCTGGGGCTCCAGCCTGAACTGGCAGCAACACTGGACAAGCACATGGTGACCAAGGGGATGTCCAAAGAGTGGGGGCCGCCATCCCAGCCGTCAGTGTCGCGGTCGTTATCCCCAGACCACCGTCTCCATCGTCGGGGTCTGCGTCCCAATGGCATCTATGGCGTTCTTTCACTGGCCCTCTGCCAGTGCTCACAGCCACTGTGTCATATAATTCCCCAACAGAGCTCTGAGGCAGGAGTTATATCCATGTCACCAAGGAGAGAAGTTAGGTAACTTGTTGAGTGTCACAGAGCTGGGAGGTGACAGGGTAGACTTGAGCCCATGTGTAATAAACTGCAGTACCTGTGCGTAGAAATGACATCGTCCTCAGGGGTGGAGTGACATGACTGACAGTTACCTGGGCATCAAGTCAGGGCTGCTGTAGGCAGGGTGACATTGGCTGGAAATCTTGGCCCTTCTCCTATGGCTCTGCGAAAAGAACCTCTTAGGAACCGCCCAGGGGATGCTGGGCAACAAAATGGCGCCCGTTCCATGGAGCCAGCCTCCGCAGAAGTGGGCAGGAAGGTGCCTTGGGTTGGCCCCACTCTTTAGGTGTACAGCAGTGGTTCTCTGCAGGTAGACACACTTGTCCCAAGATTCCCAAACTGCTTGATTGCTGATTGTCCACCTTACCCGCAGGTGCCAGGACAAAGCCAAGAGCCAGGCCCTCCCACACCAAGTAAGAAACACATCTGAAAACTGAGATGTGCACATAGGGAGAACACACTTGTATCAGAAAGAGCCCTTCAAGAAGACGTACCCACATGCCGAAGTCTGTGGCTGGTATGGCTATTTAACACCGTCTCTTTCATACCTGGGAGATCTAGAAGTGTCATGAAAGGACTGTTGGCAAATGAAAAACCCACAGACGGGACAGAGCTGGTTAACACTTCCCCAGCAGGGTAGGAGAGCACCTGCCCTGCTTGAACAAGACTGCTTGAAGTCATGTCACTCCTCACAGTGCTACCTATTCTCTGTGCCCACATGAGCGTGTGTGTGTGTGTGTGTGTGTGTGTGTGTGTGTTAGACACCAGCCCTCCGCATGCCCATCTTACAGCTGCAGGTGTGTCCCCCATTCACCATGACCCTCTCCCCATTGTCCTCTTCCTGTCCCTCTTGGCCACCCCTCTGTTCCATCTTGGTGGTGCTGAGAGTGAGCAGTGGGAGTTGCACATAGCCACTGGGCTTCTGCTGCCTGTGCCCCCTTCTTCCTGCCCTGTCTCTGCCAATTTCCTCTCCCACGGCCCCACCACTGGCCGTTCCTGCCACCGAAATGTGTTGCTCTTTTCCCCACAGTGCATGGGAAAACTCATTAGTAAACCGTGTAGATGTGCAAGAGACACATCTCCTAGAGTGGCCAAGAGTCCCTTGTGCTGATTGAATAAGCACAGCGCCATCTACAGAGAGGGAGGGTAATCCCCTGACTCTTGGGCGGAGGGCAGGAGATCTGGGGGCAGACAACTCCCAGGGCAGAGGCACTGCTTTCTCAAGGCTCGAGGGCTCCTGGAATTTGCCAGCCTGGCACATACACTCAGCAAATTGAGTACCTGCCCCGGGCACCCAGAGTGCTGCATGTCAAACATCACCGCATCGGGTCTTCTCATACAGCTGTTGCAGAAATGGGTATCCAGGGACTCCAAGCGGTCAGCAGCAGGGCCTGGGCCTCTGCATTTCAACAAGCTTCTCCCAGGGATTCCATAGCACCTTGAGAAACACTGCTGATTGTCCACCTTAACCGCAGGTGCCAGGACAGAGCCAAGAGCCAGGCCCTCCCATACCAACCAGTCTGAAGTCCAGAGACGTGGCTGGCAGGACAGTTGATAGGAAGTAGCCCTTAAAGTTGTGGGGCATCCATGGGTAGTGCAGCCCTGCCGTCTGCCTGGATCCCGGAAGCAGCCACATGCTGATTCTGGGAGGCATCAGGGCTTCCCGGTCACTGTCCAGACCAAGGAGTCCACCGTGAGCTGGCTTCCTCCCGTCTCCCTTTCCCACATGTCCCACAGTGGGCACCTGGAAGCTTTGGGACAGCGTTCTCAGCAGCCTAGGCCGGGAGAGGGTGTGACAGCTGCTTCCAGTGCCAGAACCAGGCTGGACCGATGTCCCAGACTGAGTCAGAGAAAACTGGACCACATGTGGGCGAATCCGAGTGCTGGTCCCCAGATCACGCACTCACCAGGGATGTACTGAGCAGTGTGGGGACGGCTGGTGTGTGGTCCTCAGAGGAGCCCACGGTTAAGCTCTCCGAGGCTTCCTCTGCCAAATGCAGATTCCCATGCGCCCCTCCACTCGGCACAGTTGCTGCCAGAATAGAACTGGGACAGTATTTTGCAAAATTAAGAATTCCTGGAGAAGACTGAGTATGAAAAGAGTTCCGAGAGAAGCAGGACTGCTTTGGGGAGGATGGGGGACAAGTCAGCTCTAAGAGCCCCGAATTCTCTAAAGCACCAGCAGCACCAAGAAGGAAGAGACAGGAATGGGCCACAGACCTGCTGTCCTTGGGCTGGGTCCTGTGGTTGGGGGCTGGTCCTGTTTCCACCAGGGCATTCTGCGGCATGCGGTAGAAATAATCAAATTAGCTCAAGAAAAGGGCATTTATTCTTGGACATTCCATGAAATCCTACACAAAACAGAATAAGTAGGATTGCCCCAGGGGCCTCGGTAACAGGAGTTTAAAGACCTTCCTACCAGTGACCCAAACGCCCAGTGACTTACCTCTTAAATCCTTCCATGGATACAGTATTTCAGGTGAGCGAGTAAATAAATAAGCAAAACTGAGATCACTGGCAATGTGCGTCAGGAAATAAGTCACTGCCAAATATTAAAAGGAAAGGCTGAAAAGACAGCAAAAGCAGAGAGGTGGGGCAGAGGCGAGAGAGAAGCACAGAAAAAATCTCCAAGCTACAAAAGGATTGAGTGGCAGAGGGTAGTGAGATGTGGGTGTGGTGCAGGAGCAAGTCAGAGGCCGGGTTACCCAAGGCCACGGCCTCCCACGCCTGTAAAGTAGAAAGAGCCCCGTGACACACATCAGTAGAAAGATGGGTGTTTTCTAAACACTAGGCTTTAATCCCGCCTAGCTCCATGACTGACATGACTGCGGGGTATGCCTCTGAAATTGTGACTCCTCTTCTCTCTCTGTAACAAGGAGGGTGCAGCGAGATGATACACACTGTTTTCCAGGACCACATGGTGTAATCCAGTTGTACATCAGGCAGCTGTACAGACAGGATCCTGGCACAGATCTGACTTGTAACTCTCTTCCTGGCCCCGTCATTCATGGCATCTTCTCTCTCAAGTGCTCCCGTTCGGATGGTAAATTTTAAGGCCCTTCTGCTCATGGGACATGGGAGGGCACGTGTCTGTGTTGTAGGCCCCGTGCCCACTTCCTGTTAGGAATTTCTTTCTCTGCACTAGGAAGAGGTTGGTCTTGTGCTTTCCAAACCGCACGGCAAGCTTTAGTGGGCATCAAGTGTACCCAGCACGGTGGGCAGCTGCTAAGAAGGACCAGGCCATCAGCAAATCCAGACAGAGGCCAGTGGCTGCGTAGGCTGATGCCTGAGCCTCGGATGAGTCTGGCTGGGCAGCAGCAATGACCGCAGTGCACAGCGAGGCAGTCGTGGCTGGTGCCTGGGAAGGAGAGACATTTGCTTTCGTGATTCTGGTCTTACTCATGTTGCTATGACAGAGTATCATAGGTAATTTGTTTTTAAAGATGGAGATTTATTTCTTATAGCTCTGAAGGCTAGGAAGTCCAGTAGCAGAGTGCCAGCCTCTGGTCATTGTGCCATGGCGGAGGGCATCACCTAGCAAGACAGAGCAGCTGCTCTAGCCGGTGTCTCCCTCCTGCTTCTCCTACAGCCACTAATATCAGCATGAGGACCCCACCCAGAGCACCTCCCCTGACCCTCACTGCTTCTCAGAGGACCCACCTCCAGGCATGAGCAGCACGTGACTCTGAAGTTTCCGGCATGTGAACCTCGGGGGACACAGTCACCCTATACCAGTTCTCACCACCTGCTTACGGCTGGGGTGGGGGGAGTAACTCAGAAAAATTCGACGGGGAAACCCGAAATAGAACCCATAGTTCTGTCCAATCCTCACAGCCATGCAGAGAGAAAGAGGGGTGGTGGGGCGAACGGCAGACACCTACCGAAACTGCTCCTCCAAGAGCCTACCTGTATCTCCCAAGAAACGAGTGGCAAGGTGGCCAGGAGAGGACACAGGTCCCGTAATCAGCTGTGATGTGACTTGAAGTCACCGAGGCAGGAGCTGTCTCTGAGGTTAGGGCCCAGAAGAGCACAGCAGTAACCTTCCTGGTTTCGATCAAGTCGGTCCTCGGAGTGTAACCGATCCCGGCTTCCGAGGCTGCCCTTTGTGTGGGAGCAAGCGAGAGGAGACACAGCTGGGAAAGGCCCCTCGCTGGTAGTCGGGAGAACAAATCCAGGAGAGAATTCTCTGCGATCCCAGCAGTTTCTATAGCAAGTTTCCCGAAACCTCAAAGACAGAAATAAGAAAGGGTCCAAAAAATGTGTCTTTCTTTGCTTTCTTTGCTCCTTGTTGGATTTTTTCAGTTATTTTGATTTGATTTGAAGACTGGAGTGTGTGGGAAGAGGCTCCGAGACTGGAGACTGAGTGACACTTGGTCAGTGCGTTCGCAGCACACGCCCTCACACAGTCACGTCCACGGCGCCTGCCGTGTGCCCGGGACCAGGGAGCCACAAGAAGCGATACCGAAGGCCTGGGACCTGCCTGTCTTGCCCAGAGTTCGCAGTGGGCAGGACAGACGGAAGTCAGTGGAGCCACTGTCCTCTCCGATGAGAGCCGAGACAGGCGAGAGTGAGCGCTGACACGTGCCCGCGTGCATGTGGACACACACACGTGCACTCTCAAAAGGGCTGCTGTAACTGTTACCCAGGACTCTCCTGTCTTCTTTTTGCATTTCCACACGGAATGACTTTTTTACTGCACTGGAATTCACGTAACGCAAAATTACCTGCCTAGGTACAGACAACTAGACCGTACTTAGTAACTGTACATTATCAGTACTGTGTAACC
Organism: Petromus typicus; assembly: GCA_004026965.1. Taxonomy (NCBI): domain Eukaryota; kingdom Metazoa; phylum Chordata; class Mammalia; order Rodentia; family Petromuridae; genus Petromus; species Petromus typicus. The sequence goes on from PVIR01002576.1 coordinate 24,186, forward strand.
ACAGCCCCTGCCTAGTTCCAAAACATCCCCCCCCAAAAAATAAATTACTGAGCAGTTAAGTAATTAATAATAACCTATTAGGCAGTTACTTCCCCTTCTCCCCTCGCCCCACTCCTGGAAAACACAGGTCTGCTTTCTGTCCTCATGGATTGAGCCTGTCTGGGCGTTTCTTACAAATGGAGCTGTACACTAAGTGGCCTTCATCGTCCAGTTTCCTTCACCCTGCAGGCTTCACAGTTCCACCCCCTCGATTCTTTCCACAGCTGAGTAATATTCTGCTCTCTGCATACTGCACGGAACACGGTCGCTGACCCACTCAGCTCTTGGGGACTCGGGTTCTGTTGTCACCTGGCTATTTTGAACAGTGCTGCTGTGGGGATTGGAACCGCGCCTGACGTCCTCTCGCACCCCACTTCTTGGGAGATGCATGCACACCACTGGGGATAGGTTTGTAGACCTGTCATCCAGCGCCTTCACTTTCCTCCTTTCTTTCTGGGGCCCATAGATATAACAATTTGCCAGAACTTGGATTCATGACATTTTCATTTGGATGTAAATTTTCAACTCTTTGTGCCATATACCTAGGGACAATTAGCTGGGTCAGGTAACAATTCCGACTTTAACTTTTTGAGGAACTGTCAGACTGAGTGTCACCCCCTCAGGAAGACCCACAAAGTACTGCGGTTAGATGCTCCACTCTAAGTCACCTTTGAAGGAAGGGGTCCGGCTCTACAAATGTACCAGGCAGGTGTGAGTGATTTCCTGCCAAGTCGTGGGTTGTTTCCACACTGGCCAGTTAGCCGGGCAGAGTGAACAATGTGGGAGGTGGTGTCCACTGCCCCTCTGCCACCTCGACACAGCCCTGCCCCCTTGCAAAAGCTGCTGGTGGTCCCAGGTGCACAGGGCAGGAGTGTTTTATGACTCCACGTGAGAGAAACACAATCTAGGGGTCGCCGTCCACTGAAGGCCCAGCGAGACTAAGTGGAATCAGGAACCTCTAGACCCCATTCCACCTGACTTCTGGGGGCTCTTGGGTAAAGTTCTTAACTCTGCCACAGAGCCTCAGTTTCCTCCCCTCCAAAGCTGCACTATCAATCTTTAGTTCATGAGTAGCCCTGCATACCAAAGCACACGGCCCGCCCTTGCCGGGACTTCCCAAGTATGCCGCACACTTGGAGGGGGAGCACCATCCTAAGCTCCACTGCCCTGCTGCCTTCCGCAGAATGCCAGGAGCCGCTCCCCGCAGGTGGACTGAGCTGGAATGGCGGCGCGCTGTTGTCCAGGAGGCCACACTGGCTGTTCTAAATTGTCCTATTTGCATGGAATGAATCTTGCTATGGTAACAAGGTCTGGTGGCTGGAATCCAGGGCTCCAATGGGAGAAAAAATGCAAAGTCTGTGCTCGGGAAAGAAAGAGGCGCTTAGGAGGGGCCCAGAGACGCCAAGGTTACTTCAGTTCTCTGCAGAAGTGGGTAAAATGAGGCAGCGGCCTCCATACTACTTCTACCCCCATGAGAAGAAAAGAAAAGCCACACTGCCGCCTTCCAGGCTTTTCTCTTGATCGGCTCTACCCTTAGCCAAGAGTTAGCCTGGCTAAGAAGCTTAGGGCCCGGTTACGGCTGCGCCCTGCAGGCCTGTGCAGCCCAGGGTTGGGGCCGTGGGAAGGCCGGCGCCCCGGCCCAGGACAGGGAAGGACAGCGCTCCTTCCGGGGGCGGGGGCGGAGAGCTCAGGTCTCGCGACTGGCGGGGTGGAGGTGAGAGGCGCGCGGGCTCCCCGCTCGGCTCCCCGCTGGGTATTTCCTGCTTGCAGTTTATGGACTCGAGAAGCGAGAAGTCCACTCTGAGCCGCCCCCTCCCTCGGAGCCCCGTCCCCGCTCCCCTGCAGGGCCTCTCTCCAAGAGCACCCTCTCTCCCGAGCACGCACCACCGCGAGCCGAACGCGGCGCGGGGCCGAAGTCCGCGGGGCGGGGCTGCCCCACCGCGGCGAGGACAGCGCGGAGCTCCGGCCACCTCGCGCGCCCCCCACCCCGGCCCGGGGCACCGGCCCGGGGCACCGCCTCGGTCCACGCGCGGGCGCCGCCCCGCCCCCCGGGGGTGTGCCCGCGAGGTGGGGGCGCGGGGGGCCGGGCGACCCCCGGCCGACCCAGGCCCCTCCCGGGCGCGCGGCGAATGGTAGGCTCCGCCTAGAGGGCCCGGCGCGCGGTGTTCTCTGCGCGCAGCTCGCGGCGCCCGCCGGGGTCTCGGCTATCGCTGCTCCTCCTCCTCCTCCTCCTCTCTCTCCTCCTCCTCCTCCCTCCTCCCCCCGCCGCCTCGCCACCGCCGCGGCTCGGGGCTGGAGGCGCCGCTGTCATTGCTGCGCCGGAGGAGCCCGGCACTGCCGGTGCCTGGGGGTCCGGGCGCGGGCGAGCCGGGCCGCGGGAGACCCAACAGGTAGAGCCGGGGGTGCCCGGCCGCGCGCCCCCCGCGCATCATGCAGCTCTTTGTCACCTCTCTCGCCCCCAGGCCAAAATCCTGAGCATGATGGAAGACAATAAGCAGCTCGCGCTCCGCATCGATGGGGCGGTCCAGTCGGCCAGCCAGGAGGTGACCAACCTGCGAGCCGAACTCACGGCCACCAACCGGAGACTGGCGGAACTCAGCGGCGGCGGCCCGGGCCCTGGAGTCGCGGCCAGCGCCTCGGCGGCAGCGGCGGCGGTAGCGGCGGAGAACATGGAGAACCAGCAGCAGCCAGGCGCGCAAGGTAGGGATCGCCGGCGCCCGGGGCGGAGGCGCGGCGGGCGAGCACGGTCTGTGGAGGCCGGTGGGGGTCGCGCCCCGCGCCCCGGAGACCCAGCTGTGTCTGATGGCTCGTAACCCTTTCGGACCGGTGGTGGCTACGACCGCTCTCAGGCTCCTGTAGTGAGTGTAAGCCCGGGCGGGCGCAGCAGGCACAGGTCACACGGTCACACCGGCCTGGCCCGCGTGAGCGAGGCACAGCCGTGGGACCCTTCCGGCGGGCCGGCGAAAGCGCTCTTTGAATGGCACACAGCCCGGCTCCATGGCAAACTTTTCATGCCCCCGCCCCCAGCAGGGCTGGATGCCACCACTCCCAAGTCTCCCTCCTTTGGACCGATTCCCAGCCCGGGCTGCGCTGCCCCGCTGGAGGTAGGCGGCCGACTCGGTGTGCACTTTTCCCCAGCAAGGCTGAGGCCCTTGTCTCGTGCATCAGACTTTATCTCCTCTCGGTCTGAGACCGCGCAGGCAGTGAGGTGCAGGGCCGAGAGCAGTAACGCTGGCTCTGCAGGCGGTGTTCATCCCCAGCAACGGCAGCACCGGGAAATGCAGCCCTCGGAGGCTGAGCGATGGGCTCCTGGAGGAACGAGGAGGGCATGTGGATGGTAGATTGCGGGGAGCCCCGGAGCTCGGCCTGAAGCAACTCTGCAGTTCAGGGTGGAGGTGGGGACACAGCTGCTCAGTGTGGACAGAGTGGAGGTCTGAACACCTTTCGGGGTGCAAGGTGGATGAGGCATCATCCTTAAAAACGTTACCTTTGGTTTCTGTGATTAGGAATGAAAGGGGAAGCAGCCTTTGTAGAATTAATTGTTCCCCCAATTGCCTTTTGAGAAACGGTATCACTGGCTATTAATATTACTTGAATTTTAAAGTAAACTGCTGAAACCCAGAACTGGACGGGGGGGGGGTGGTCGCCGGGCCACAAGGGCCACTTATATAAATATGTTACTGGATGAAGTATGAGATACGATTGCTCAGTGGCTCAGAATGGTTTTCTGCTGCTATTATTTCGGTAGCTCCCTCCAGGTGCTGAGAGCCCATTCATATGGTGTCTTCGCTCCGCCCATTTTCCCCTTTCCTTCCTGGAAGGTGTGCTTTTGTGGTTGAGATGGGAGAAGCCTGAGCCCTGGCCCTTGGGGTGGAGTGTGAAGCTCGTCCTCACTTGGCGCTCCAGGATGCAGATGAAGTCTCAGGGATCAGGAAGTGATTTGGGAACGCAGTAGCCATGACGTCATGGTGGGAGACCTTGTGGTCCTGGTGTTCGCTGTACCTGGTTGGCATCTGATTATCCTTGTCATCTGTCCCTTTTTATGTCATTGTGTGTGAGAGTGCATTCTCCGCCGGAACCCAGGCAACAGAAAGCAAAGACTGCCTTACTTTTTATAAGCAGGGACTCTTCTGATAAGAAAGAAATTGGTAAGAACTGGCATTTTGCTAAGAACCAAAAGCCAGCGGAAGAGACGCTGGGCAGTGCTGGCGTACGCCCCTCTTGAGCTTTTCTCAGGCCAGTGAAAAGTTGAGCGGCGTTTTATCCCAGGGCCACGTTACGGGAGCAAGTGCAGGCTCATGGGTGCACTCTGCCCGGAACGCAGATGCCAGCTGCAGATGCCAGCTGACGTCCCGCCGTGGTAGTGGAGCCCCAAGAGGCTGTTTCCTTCACCTCCCCCGCCCAGGCAAACTGTGAGAATGGAAATGGCTTTTGGATCTCCTGGAATCTTTAGAAACACACAAACCTAGCCGCCTCCCTCTGCCCTCAGATGTGCTGCTGCCCTCTCCAGCGCTGCCAGTGGGCAGGAGGAGGCTGGAGGGCCTTGCCTGTCCCTCTGCATGCCATTGCTTTCTCAGAACCTTTCCTAGGGCACTTCGTGACTTTATAATCAGAGAAGAAGATCTAGAGGATCGTGTCCCCTTCGTTGCTGGCCACAGACCCTGAGCTGGTATTTATACTGACGTGACGGCTAGCGGAAGGGTGCATCGTTTACTTATTTGTAGCCCCAGGACCTCAGTCCAGTGTGCTTTATATCGTGTATCCTCTTGCGAGGTTTGTAGTTTTGTTTCACTTTGGTTTGGTCTCTTTCAAATGGCCACCGGCAGCATTCTGCTAGGACTGAAACTCTCGGCCCAGTTGATCCTGTAGCTGCTTTTGCTGTGGGTTTATTTTCCTGCCCGATAGTGTGGAGTTCTCCCAGGTAGCTTTTAAAGTCTGCCCAAGTGCCTTCCTCGTACACCTCCGGAGGCTCCCAGAAGCTCAGCTCCCGGGGCCCGCAGACTGCTCTTTGGAATTAGAATTAGTCCTGCGTCTCCTTTTTGTCCCGGTCCATCCTGTTCATTTTATCCAGACTTTACTGGGATTTAGTGCTGTGGAGTTATCACTTTTCAAATCAAGATTTTGAATGAAGTGAGTATCTTTCAAAATGCAGCTGTATAACTTTTAACTAACAAGCTTCATGCACATGCAAAATGCGTGCTAGAGCACCATTAATACTATTAGCACAAATAGTTCTGAGGGCCGGTCACCTTTCCTTCCCAATCGGGGGGTGTTAGGTCGACTTCAAAATGTTCTGTTGTTTCACAGATTCTTTTAAAAATAAAGTAAGCAAGCACAGCCCTCCCTCCATGGTTGAATATTTTGTTCCAGTGAAATAACTGGGGTTGTCCTTTGACGAAGCAAACTTGGGTTTTCCTCGACGTTAATGCGGCATGTCATTTGAACGAAGTACTGACTTGCTCAGTGCCCTGGGTGAGCCGGCGCGGTTGCTATGTAACAGAATCTAGAAAGTGAACTGAGAAAAATCTGGCCTTTGGGCACTTTGCAGGATCTTCTTTCGGAATCCGTGTTGAAAGAACACTTGGCAGCGAGCCTGGCTCCTCTCTCCCTGCTGCGAGTGAGTTGGATGGTCCCTAATGAGGGGCTGGCATGCAGTGCCCAGGCATCCGCACAGGGTGGCACATTTCACAGCCCCAGAGGACACCTCTTGGATTGGCGAGGTCAACTCTGCTGCTGACAGGTGGACAGGAGGGTGCCTGCAAAAACCCGAGCCGAGCATTTGTTCCGGGACTCATCTTGTTGGTACCAAAGGAGGGACTTGTTTAAAGTATTATCTCTAAGCTCTTTTCCTCAGCAGAATGTCTCTAGGAAAGTGTGTTTAAAATGCTTGCTGTCTTTTGAGGGGAAAATATAGCAGTTGTTTCTCTGAAAATGTTGCATCTGATGAATGACTGATATTAGATTCAATTGGTTGCTTTGCCACGTGTAGAATAAACAATTAAGCGCCATCGTACCTAATTCACATAGGTGTTGACTGTACATAACACGAGATCCACACGCCCAGTAAGATGGATACCTGCTGCCAGTACTTTATTGCTGCTGTGGTTTTTAAGGAAATAATTGAATTTATAAGCCATGTGCAGGGAAGCGCTGAGAGCGTCTCAGTATTTCCTGTCTCTTGCATTTGTTGACACGGGGAAAGAGAACTGCCCCTTTCTTTCCCCTTTGTAAATTTCCATACGTGTGTGCAAGTTTTATCGTCCTCCCCAGGCCGTTCCCCATGGTCTGCCTGCTCTGGTCTCCATGGCTACAGCTCTGGGGCCTCTTCCGAGGACCACGAGTTACCCTTGGAGTGAATCGAGGGTATGCGGAGTCTACAGAGATGCCAGACACAATTGCTTTGCAAAATAAATTGTGCCTTCTGACACCCGCGTCCCAGTTCATTCTGCCTCCGTGCTTGTTTTCCTAGGTTGTTTTGTTTTGTTTTGTTTTAGTTTTTTGAGACAGGGTCTCATTTTGTAATTCAGGCTGGTCCTGAACTCAGCAGTCCTCCTGCCTCTGCCTCCTGAATGCTGAGATTACAGGCGTGAGCCGCCACGCCCAAACTAGGGACCTCGAGCTTGCAAAGCAAGCAGCAGAATCACTGAGCTAAATCCCCAGCCCCAGGTGGATTTTTATCTTCTGTGAAAGGTACAGGAAGAGAGGAAGAAAATGTGGTGGGATGTCTGGGACCCCCGAGTCCCTCCAAGCGACAGGGCTTGTGTCACGAAGTCACAGGGCCTTGGTTTTCCAGCCCTGGCAGTGGGCTGAGTGGCTGTATCCTCTCCAAGCTGGTTAGGCACCATGAGCTGGGACTCTGCAAGTGCTCTTGGGACTTTCTGCACAGAGTCACAAAGAGATTACCTGCAGATCAGGACAGTGTGGTGGAAATCAGTTACTGACTGGCTCTCTTCAGTCGCGTCCCATTGCCTTGGGAAATTGCCTTCAGTGGATCCCTCAGTCAGGTTTCTGATCCTGGTTAGTTTCACGGTTCCAGTGTTGCCCATGACTTTCTGTGGCTTCCTCCAACTTCTTTGGTGTCACCCAGAAGTCTTAGCCAGTCTGACTTTTGTAGTAGGGTTCTGGTTATATACCATCCCAGTGTGAGGCCAGCCACATTCCCTTCCCTCACCCCACTTTTCCGAAGACCTTTGGCACTTTCCAGGAGTCCTGGAAAGTCCTGTCCTTTGAGGGGAAAATACAGCAGTTGTTTCTCTGAAAATGTTGCATCTGATGATGCAGGAGTCCTGGAAAGTGGGGTTATAATTTGTGACTTCTTGGCTGCCATTGAGTTGGTAGCAGATGGGCTTGGCATGGGGGCACTGTTCCCTGGAGCTCCACCCGGCCTCCCTGTCCACCATATAGGGCCCAGAAGCCCAAGCTTGGGATCTTAGCCACATTCATTGCATACTGTGAGCATGTGTGTGTACGTGCATGTGTGAGTGTCCGTCTGTCTGTCTGTCTGTGTATTCATCCCCAGAATAAGAGAATGTATATTAGCCCATGCTACATGAACTGGGCATCAGGGCGAGTAACCTATGGGATGGTAGGGGCATCCCCAGCAGCAAGCATGGCAGCGCCTCAGTGCCCTGAAGTGCGGCGTAGCAGGTTCAGGCCAAGTCATTTACGACAAGACAGATTCCCCGAAGCCAGCACAGCGGCCTTCCACAGTGGCAGATTGTCCCTGGCAGCGGCCAGGAGTCCTGCAGACCACGCTACCATTTTCACATCCCAGCTAGGCCCAGCCATCCTGCAGAGAGGAGCTAGCAGATGACCAGGGACAGGAGCGCTGCTTCCTCTCGAGGGGCTGATGACACCTGCGCGTTCTTGCCCCCTTGCTGCAGCCTCAGGTCTAAATGGGGGCATCCAGGGGGAACTGAGTGGGCATCTCTGCTCCCACCTCTGAATCCTAAGCTGATGCAAAATGAAAGAAGCTGGACTTGGTTTTAATGAGTTTGGCAAGAACAACTGTTGGAGCAGATGGCTTCTATGTGGTGGGAAGTCACTCACCCTAAATTTATTCCCGTGTCTTTGTGGATGGGGTCGTGCCAGACCTTTGGGTCAGGCTTCTGACCCCTCGCCCTGGGAAGAAGGAGAACCCTTGCACTGGAGCCCTTAATAAGCAGTCCTGCCAGCAGAGAGAGGCCCCAAGGCCTCTGTCCCCTTCTGTGACATGTGTCTGGGCTGGAGGACTGGGAGGAGTCAGTGAGGAGATAGCTCTCTGCTGGTGCCCGGCCTCTCCTGGCTGGGTAAGCTCCGGGCCATCCTGAGATGGAAGGGCCTTCCATTTTCAATATTGTCTCAGTGCTGCAGGTTGTTTGAAGGTCTACTGATCGTCAAGGGCGAAGCACCCTTGAAAAGGAGCTGGGCCCGAGCTCATACTGCCCCTCACCTCTTGCATTTCATTATGGTTCTCTTACATTATGTACCTCTCGGGTGGACCGCAGGACTCTGGGCACCTGGCATCGTCTGGAAACACATCTTGAATTCACTTTTTGGTGAAGGTGAATTGTTTAATGTAGCAGTAAATGAGAGCTTTTGTCAAACTTTTCCATGAATAATCAGTAATAATAGGTTTATCATAGCAAACTTTGCAGCAAGGGCTTGAAAGACATTGTTGAGTCCTGGGCCTGGTGAAGGGCAATGGGCAGTTTTCCAAAAGTAAAGAGAGAGGCGAAGTCCCTTGAGAGGGTAGGTCCCTTGTCTCAGTGAGGTAGTGGTGAGCGCGATGGTGATGATAGCAGAGCTTTGACACAGTATCTGCTCAGAGCCGGGTGCTGTGCTGAGTGAGGGCTTTTGTAGGCTAATGCATCTGATGGTGTAGGGAACAGGGACAGGGGAAGTATCAGAACTTCTGCAGTTAAGTTCTAGTCTCCTGTGAGTCCAACAGCACAAGACAAACTAATAAATGCGTAGACAGAAGTGAGACAGAGAAGAAGCTGAGCTTGGGCCTGATCCCTGCTGCTCTGGGTGGCAAGTACTGCAGACTAAAGCGTGCCACACTTTTATTCTGTACGTCTCAAGTAACAAAGGACTCAGAAGACCAGAAGAGCAGGGCAGACACTGCTTTATTCCTGAGGGATTACGTGGATGAAGATCCTGGTGTGTCCTGCTCTGGAGAGTCAGAGCATGTGGGACCACCAGGGTCTTTGTTGTTAACCCAGATGAAGATAAAGTTGGGGTATATCCTAGCTGGTCCGCAGGCAGGAAAGCTTGGCCCAGCCATAGTCCCAGTTGTGCAGTAGGGTCGCTCTGACAGTGGGTACCGCACCAGGCTGGTACCATTCTTGTGCCATTTCATACTGGAGCAGACAGAGGCTTGGAGGGCGATGACAGAGAGCCAGTGGCCACCATGTGCTCCCTCCTGCCACTTGACTGGGCCAGTAAGTCAAGCCCGAGCATGCTTCCCCGCCTGGTCCCCTAGGACACGGCATCCTTGACTTGCTCCACTGCACACATAGGGAGCTCTGACTCGTCCCCACTCCTGTCACTGATTCGGAAGTCTGGTGGTAGCTTCTCACCCTGCCTGCCAGTTGATGCCTGAGCTCAGGGGGAAGTGACACCTCTCCCTGGGGCTTGGGGCCAGCCAGCCAGCCCAGGGTCACTTGTCACCAGTGGAAAGAATCCTTTTGATCCTGGGCTTGAGGCCTCTGGTTTTTGAGGATTTTTTTGCCAGGACTGAGGATCAAATTCAGGACCTTGTGCTTGTGAGGCAAGTGCGGTGCCACTGAGCCAGTCCCCAGCCACGGCCTCTGGTTTCCTGACCTTCAGTGCTTTTTCCCTATTGGGAAGGAGGGTTCCAAGCAAAGCTGGAATTGTGGATCCGTTCTTTTCCTCCCAGCCCTTATGCCTCTTTTTTCTATAGTCTGTCTGTCTGTCTGTCTCTAATTCTCTCTCAATCTCTATCTACCTCTATCTCTCTTTCTCACCTCAGGACCCTCCCGTGATGCCCAGGGCATAACTGAGGGCCCGTTAACCTCTTCCAGACCTTTTCCTCTTGGGTCCCTCAGCCCCCCTCCCCTTGGCGTGTGGACTAGGACAGTTCTTTGTGCTGTGAGGCTGTCCTGGACACCAGAGGCTGTTCAGCCATCTCCCTGCCTCCACCACCAGATGACAGGAGAACCTCACACCCCAGCAGCTACCAGATTCCCTCTTGCAGACAGAACCACCCTGATCATGAAGATCTTTAGTACTGTAGCATCCAGCGACACCCCGGGTCAGTGCCCCTAAAGCCCTGTAGGGGGGGCTTTGTCTGTCTCTTAGAATGGTTGCACACCAGGCCTCAGCACAGAATTGCTGGGGGAGTGGACGGATGGACGGGTGCTGAGTCACAAAGGGTGTGGAGTTCGATTTACCTCGACTTCATACACAGAGACGTGCGGACCACCGATGTAAAAACAGATGATTTTAATTGGGTGCTTATATGTTGTTCACTAAGCACCATTCCGGATCTGTTATTTATCTCAAACGCCTCCATCCCTAAGGTACCTTAGCAGGTAAACATGATCTGGTCATTTTACAGATGAGAAAGTCGAGGCACGGCAAGGCTGTGTGACTCACTCAGAATAACAGGTGGCAGAGCCAGGATGCCAGCACAGGGGAACAAGACCACAGAGGCTGCCCACAGCCTCCACCAAGATGCTGCGGAGCTTGGCCCAGAGCGCCCCCTCCCTAACTAGGAAGCTGTTACTGTGCTGACGCTGGCATTGTGGCGGCTACAATTGGGATTTGCATGTCAGACATTGACACTCGTCATCAGTCCTCAACTCTGCTGCACAGAAACCGCTTTGTTCCTGCCAGAGGATCTGGAGCCACAGGTCCTTATGCCTGGCCAGGGGCAAGAGGGCATCGTGGTGCTGAACCAGGTCCACATATGAGCCTTTCGCGTCTCTGCCTCTCGCCTCGACCAAAGGCTCTCAGAGAGGACTTGACCTTCTTCCTCTCGTGGAAAAGGGGCAGCAGACTCTTAGGTGGATTTGGCACTTTATCAGACGAAGGGGTAGTCCACGACCAGAACCAGGGAGCCAGGAAGACTTTGGGGACAGCATGAGAATTCAGCGACAGCAATGTGCAGCATCTTTCCCACGTGCTCCTGACACCATGCAATGTGTTTCCCGAGTGTTGCCTCGACTTACCTGCATGTCACAAAGAGGTATGCCCAATCCCCTCCACTCCCCAAGTGAAGAAACCGAGGTCTAGAAAGGTTTAGTTGCTTTTCCAAGCTCCCTGAAGTGGCCAGGTGACAGGTAGGGCAGGGGATTGGAACACAAGCCCAGCTGACCCTGGTGGCCTGCCACTCCACTGTGAGACAGTGTCCGGCCAGCCAGATGCACCCCGGGGTGAGCTCCCTTTCTGCTTCGTGTCTCCTCACCTCTCCTCCTCTCTCTGTCTTCACCTCCCACGAGAGGCTGGGCACGTGGGTCCAGAGGCCATGGAGTTAATAAGATATGGACTGAGTCATCTTGGAGTTCACTGTCTAGAAGGTGTGACTGACTTGGAAACATAATTACTTTTTATAAAAGATGTCTAGACACACAAGGAAACGACAGACCAGGAGCCCTCACAGAAGTGTGTACCCGTGACACCCTGTAATACAGTATGGGGAGTTTCACCTCTAGAGCTTTCAGCTGGCACAATGGGTTATTAAGTTATAGAACTTTGGAGAGAGCAGGTTGGACTGTTAGGGTTGGACTTCACGTGTCCTCTGGAAGATGGACGTGTGGAAGGGTTGTCCCAGGGAGTAACAGTGTACAGGGGCTTGGGGACTGTGATTAGGTCACCGGGCCCTGAATTCATCAGAGATTGATCCACTGATTAAATCTTAACTTGATGGTGTTATTGGAAGGTGGTGGAAACTGAGGAGTGGAGTCTCGTTGAAGAGAGTGGATTGTGGGGTCAGGGCCTTGGGGCTGTATCTTGTCCCCAGCCCCTTCTGGGGTCGCTGTCCCGCCCTCTCTCTTGTCGGCCGTGAGGGGAACAGCATTTCTCTACCACGTGCTCCCTGTCGTGATGTTCAGAGCGAGAGGCAAGCAACCACAGCCTGGTACCTCTGCCACCGTGAGCCAAAAAATCAACCATTGCTCTCTTCAATCATTTTTCCCCGGTGGGGAAAGGCTGACTAACACATACAGCCGCTGGCCGGGACCTTCGTGCCCAGAGAAAGAGCGCATCTGAGGGAGAAGGAAGATGTGGATGACACAGGGCTGAGCTCTGGAATCATAGCCTTTGAAAACGGCTCTCGCAAGAGAACAAGAGCTGTGGCTTGTGGAGCACACGGGCCTGCAAAATCAGTTCCTCCCACATACTGTCCTCCTGGCCAGAGCTGGGCTTACTTAGCAGCTGCGACAAATGAATTTGCTCATTTCCTTGATTAACCTGAACTTTTTAAAACCGTTGAACATGGTGTATTTGCTTTAATCCCGTAAGTGCGACTTGGGACGCCGTGGGATTGATGCCGCTTTTTAAGATAAAAAATTCTTTCTTTCCATTCGTGCCGTTTGGAATTCTGCATTCGCAGCCTGGCTCTGGATGGCAGCAAGGTGAGATTTAGAAATCTGACACCCACCCTGGGGGGCAGTCATGAGCCCAGACTGTGATAAATGATGCCTTCGGAGAACAGAGCTGAGATTATGTGTATTGATTTTCCTAATTAATGTGTTCATCAAGTGGATTGCTTTTCCAACTTCTATAAGGTTTTGCTATGCAAAAGCAAGGGAAAAAACGGAAATATTTGACACATCTTCAGATTTGGGAGCCAACAGAAAGGGCTGGCTGCCCGACTGTGGAGTCCGCCAGCTCCTCCTGGAGGCTGGCGTCACCTGGGGTACCGGGCAGCCCTGCTGGAGGGGCTTATCTGAGTCTTAATGAAGGTGTGGCCAAGACAGATCATGATTCCATGGTCGCCTTCCAGTGTGGGGCATTATCAGTGGCAGTTGCCAAAACCAAAAAACAAAACCACCTGCTACACTCAGCCAGGCAGCGCACGGGCCACTCCCGCGCCCCTCTGCAGTGGGGCTAAGAGCGGCTCCTCCTCTCCTGTGCTCCAGGAAGTCAGCTGAGAAGCGCCCTCCTCTCCCACCGGCCATCTGCCTGCAGTCTACCCAGGCTGGGCCCTACCGCTGCCCAGGGCGGGATGGAGGTGAATTCAGAAGTGTCTTTCTAGGCCAGGGAAGCCGAGGCACAGAGATCAAAACTGCACTGCAGCGTTGTTGAGCTGGTTCCCGAACCAGATCCCACTCGCTGTCTGCTTCTGTAAGGCCAGGCCCAGCTGCATGCCGAGGGTGGGGAGGGTGCCCCCCACCTGCTGCGGTGTGCCGAGTCTCTGCTTGCCCTGGCTCCTCCCTCTTGGCCATGGGCCACTCTAGGTGCAGGGCCTGGCTGGTGCCACTGTCACATGCAGACGTGGCCCATCCTCTGGCCCCATGTGTAGTGAGAGGTTGTCTTGGTTCCAAAATGGCTGTCATATTTTTGCCCTCAGTTCCTCCTTCATTCTAGAGGGCTTTTCAGATCCCGTCGTTTCCTGTCCATGGACCTGCCTTCCTAATACCTGGGCTCTGCGCCCGTCCTGCTTGGCGCGCTGTGGAGCGCTGGGGGTCTGTGCAAGATGGCGGGTAATGGAGAACTGCTGTCCTCCTGTGATCCAGTTCTGGCCCTGAGTCAGCTGTGAGGAGACCCTCCTGCACCCCGCTGGGCTGCAGCTAGTGGGTGCAGAGTGTAGGAAGCTGTGCGTGGAGCCCGTGAGGTGAGCTGTGAGGTATCTGAGGGGCACAAGAGGTATCACAGTAAGTCCACCTACCTCCTCTCTCCCCCAGAGAGACCCTGCCTGACCTGTACGTTCCACCCACACCACAGACCACAAGAGCATTCACATCAAATTCCCGGGCTCGCTCACTCAGTCTGCCACAAATTCAAGCAGGGCCTGGGCAGCCTAGTGATTGAACAGGACCCTGTCTTAAAATGAGAAGTTGACAAAAAAGGCCAGGGAAGTAGCTCAGTGTGAAGGCTCTGGATTCAATCCCTGCTGCTGAAAAAAAAAATAAATTAAATAAAGCCCTATTTGTAGTGAGTTCTAGAAAAATAGCAAGTGGTTTTAGGCTCAGAATGCTCTGGCGTTCTGACTTCTAGATGTACATTAGCATTACGCCGTCAGAGCCCCACCCCCACCCCGTGGACACGGCTGTGGTTCTGTGTGGGGGTGGAGTCTCCCGCGCCAGAGCACTTCCTGATCTGGGTCAGCGCTCACTTTGGCATCTCGTTTCCATGGCTGGCGTGGTGGAACCTGTGGAGATGCTGGCACTCTATTCCCACAGGTAACGAACAGCGTGGGTGCTGGGCCGGAGGGGGACAGGACCAGGCACAGCTGCCCAGGTCCTTGTCATGATGCAGAAGCTGCCACACACTCTGACCGGCTGTGGTTGTGTTCCCACAAAACTTTATTTATAAAAACAAGCGGCCAGACACTGAGCTTGGCGTTCTCTGTCTGCCTTCCGACCCAGCATGACACACAGGAGTGGCGGCTTGGATGAGGAAGCCTGAGAATTCGCTGTGAGCACACTGTGTATCCAGCGTTCGAGGAGCAGACACGGACAGGTGGTAACGAGGGTGAGGGGGCCGTGCACTGGGGTGACGTCCCTGCGTTCAGCGCAGTTCGTGAGAACTGCAAGGGACAGAGTCCCTGGTTGTGGGACGCGGTGTGAGGCACGGCATCCGAGCCTGTTGGCTTGTTCAGGAAATGAGGACACTGCACGGTATCTTCAGGGTCACAAGCACACGTACATGGAGTTAAGGCTGAGAGAGGGACCCCTTCGGGTCCTGACTGCGTGGCCGCACCTGGGCTGGACCTTGCCCCTCCTCTTTCCCGCTGTGCGGCGTGAGGCTGAGGAGACCAGCGTGGCCGGCGCTGTGGGGTTTAATGCAGGGCAGCTCATGACATTTTGGCCAGGCTGTGCTCTACGGTGGGCGTTGTCCACACCTCGGGGGACGTGAGCAGGACCCACATTTCTACTCACCAGGTGCCAGTAGCCACCAGGTCACGTGATGTCACCAGTTGTGCTCTGGAGACAAGAGCGCCCGTCTCAGGAACCCCGTTTGATGGAGTAACATGCAGTGTGTGTGGCGGAGTTTGGCCAAATTTTCTATTCATTGCTAGATCTCCCCATTATTAATAGTGCACTGAATTATCGAGCTGTGGATTCTCGCCCTTTTGAGAGCAGTTCTCTTTGTTTCTGTCTCCCAAAGGCAAGGTTGGCACTCTCTCCTCTGGAATGCAAGTCCTGTCGGGCAGTTCTGTGTGGCTCAGGGCCCTGCTCCGGTCGGAGGCAGCTCCCCTGGCAGCCCGCCGAGTGTCCTGCATCCTGACAGTCCAAGTCCTGGAGTCAGGTTTGGGGTGACAGTCAGCATCCCCAGACGGTTCAGAGGCAAAAGCACGTGGAAGCCTCTAGCTCCAGTTTTGAGAGAGGAGGGAGGGAATGACAAAGAGAACTCTGTCCCTTCCTGGTGAGCAGTTGTAGTTTTTCAGTCAGTTTGAGAAATACATAAATGTAAAAGATGACACAGTGTGTTTGGAAGCATTGTCCGATGGATACTGCTTCTGTGCCTGCATATATTTGAAAAATAATGAGTGATTCCTCCTGTCTGCAGGAGCGTCTGGGGTGGGTGGGTCTCAGCTTCCTGTCCCAGTCTCTGGCCCTCTGGTTGGGCACTGTTGCGGCGGGATAGACGTGGGCGTGTGGGCTCAGCCCTGCTCACCATGTACAGCGGCGCTGGCTGCAGCTGGCAGCCTGATGCGTGGGGAAAGCTGTGGCTCACTGCTCTGGGCCTCGAGAGCTTCTTCCATTTCCAGCGACTCCTCCATACTTTGAGCTCGTCTCAGCCTCATTGGGATGTGAAGTGGGTCCGTGAGTTTAAGAAAACTCCACGAAACTTCCTGCAGAGCGACGTGCTGGCGTGGATACCGGAACACACTAGTTATAGTCAGCATGACAGAACTGGCCTCAAACTAGATTCCGGGCAATCAGATTTGATTGGCCAACTGCCATCCCTAACTAGCGTCATCCGGCCCCATCTCCAGCTCTCTCTAAAATCCCTCAAGCATGTGATCCATCATATCATTTTCTCATTTATGCCAGCACTGGGTAATGGCCTAATCTCCCCAGCAGCGTTCAGATTTATTAGAGAAGATGGCATGTACAGAGCCCTTTCCCTGTTTCCTCACAAACACCCGAAGCTGGTGCGCACTTCCTTATTATAAACCTTCCTTTTAACAATGAATGGTTTATTACCTACAATTAAAATCACCTGGAAGAGCCTGGTAAATGGTTTTCATTTTTCTTCTTCTGTGTTTGCTTCGTCTCTAGCCGATGGGTTACCCCGCACTTCCGAGGGAGCGTCTGAGAAGCAGGGTTTTGCTCACGGAAAGCAAACCTTGCCGAGGGTGAGGATGGCTCAGGAGGATGTGGCCACCCCGAGGCTTGACTTGGCCTGGGCAGCAGCTGCCAGGCAAGCTGGCAAAACAGCGCCCGCCTGGGCTGGAGTATTTGGGGAGAAGTATATGCAAAGCCAAACGCGGTCTGCCCAGGAGGAATCTTCTCTACCCTGTGACTGATCATCAAGGAGAACAGGAGCTCTGCGACCACAGTGCGCCTCCCACTGTGTATCCTGAAGGAAGGTCAGAGAAATGCTGGGCGAGAGAGAGAGAGACGGATCGCTAGGAAAAGCCACGCTTACTTGAGGTGAGGAGCCTGAGAAGCTCAGCCTAAGGCCTCGGGCAGCACCTCCAGGCTGCTGCCCACACGCACGCCCTACCTCCTACCCTTCTTAGTTAAGTAAAGTGGGCAGCTTGCTTTACCAGCGTGGACCTCAGTTTCCTCATCAGGATAGTGCCAGCCTGACCTCCCAGGGCTGCCTTGAGATTGAGTGAGAGGGCACGTGAGGTGCTGGACACAGTGCCCGGCCTTTGCCAAGTCCCGTGTAAATGTTGCTAATCAGTGTTCCTAAACTGCTAGCCTGGAGGAAGGAGACAAGTCATTCCGTCATTTATTCACTCAGCTAACACTCAGGAAGCATGTTCTGACCGACAAGGTCCCGTGGTAGGTGCTGGGGATCCTGGACAAAAAGGTCCAGGCCACCAGCTGGAAGCAGCAGGTGAGGGCACCTCTGGGAGCGGAGGGACCTGGAGTCTGGTCCTGGCTCTGCCGCCCAGAGACTGAAGAGGATGAAGGGAGGCTTTTGCTGTGGCAGTGTTTTGTGACCAAAGGGTGGTCACCACCCTGCCCTGCAGCCCCCACCTGTGTGGGAGCTGCGACACCGGCTCAGCCACAGTGAGCGTGTTGGTAGAAGCTCTCTAAACGGCTTCTGTTTCAGGATCTGTGCACCTTCCAGCCAGTAATGGTCCCCCTGAATCAGTCAGTTCCAACTTAAAGGATGTAATGAGGCAGACAGGAGTTTAAGGAGAGGAATATTGTCCTCTGTGGCTTAAATGGAGAAGGTAGGAGCTCTTGAGCCCTGCCAGGGACAGGTGCAGGAGAGGCACCTGGGCATCGGGGTGGCGACAAGCTGGTGTCAGAAACAGAACTCACATGCGCTGCAGAACCAGACAGCGCCCACACGTCCGTTCCACCGTGGCGGCCGGGCTTTG
Source organism: Petromus typicus (assembly GCA_004026965.1). NCBI lineage: Eukaryota > Metazoa > Chordata > Mammalia > Rodentia > Petromuridae > Petromus > Petromus typicus. The sequence continues at coordinate 41,899 of PVIR01002576.1, forward strand.
CAGGCTCTGCTGTTGGAGAAACTGAAGACAGAAAGCACGCGGACCGGCTGAGGCTCAGGACACCTGCACCCCTGCCCAAGCTGCAGTGGCCCTGCGAGGCTCCTGGTCCTGCCTTGCCCGGGACCCCCGCCTCCCCACGTGGGCTCCCTGGGGATTCACAGGTCAGTGCTGCGGGCCCAGAGTGTGTAGACATGACTCTGTGTGCCCTCAGGGGACTTACATTCTTCAACAGACACAGTGGGGACAGAGACGCCCTCTTGTATAGGGTTCATGCTTCGGTTTGGTTTTCTAGGAAGCAAAGGAGAAAATGATTTAGGTGCCAACAAAAAGGCACAAGCCAGATGCCCAAATTAAAACACTAAATTTTCCCAGAGTTTATACACTCTGAGCAATGTAAATAAAGGCGAGGCCCTCAGCCTGTAAATCAGCCCCAGCCTCAGCCTCACCCCCTAGCTTGTTTGGGTGTTTCAGCCCCTCACCCACGCCACTTGGCATTTTTGAGATCCGAGGGGGAGGGCTCCATTTGTCATCCTGAAGGTCCTCCCTCGGGTTTCCTGGAGCTGCGATCTCAGAGTTGCATTCTGCATGAAATATGAAGCATGGGGACAGAACCAGGACATTTCAGCGCAGGCAAGGTCCACTGGGGAAGGCTGCCGCTCTGCCCTCCTGGCCTCATTTGCATTTATTTCGCTCCCAACCATTTGTAATATAGCGGTGGTGTCTATCAAATAGCTATTAGCTCTTCAGCCGGCTCCTAAGGGGCAGTCTGGCTGCCTCTTCCCAGTCCGGGGGATAACAGGCCTGCACCTTTGGTCGTTTGGTGGGCATCGTGAGCCACCTGGAAGTGAGAGTTCCCCGCTTCGTTTCTGTTTAGTGTCTCAAGGGTCCTGTGTGCCGGTAACCGTGGTCGTCTGACGAGTCCTTTAACTGGACTCTGTACCCGTGTGTAACCCCAGGTCCTCCACCCCACTGTGTCATCTTGATGGACGCCAGCACAGATGTTTCTTGTCTGGAGCACCACTGAAATCGGCCTAGACCTGTAGTTAATACAGGTGAACCCCTGTGCCCAGTGCGTGCCACACACACGCTAAGGGGGCAGTGAAGGTCAGCAGTGAGTGATCCAGTGCTCGGACTGGCCCAGAGAGTGCCACGGGAAACCTCGCGTGTGCAACGTGGCTTGTCCTGGGTCAGCCACAGCCCCTTTGCGGAGGTACTCACTGCAGTCGGGATCTTGGAATTTTTTTCCAGATAAAACCGCATGGTGTAAGAAGGCTCAGTTCCTCATTTATTCCGTGGTTTGGTCTGTGGGGTTTCCCAGGTGGCGAAGGCAGGGAGTCCCTGGGTGCCCACCGCGATTGCGCTCGCCTTAAATGCACCCAAGCACAGTCTTATCTGTGAGAGCCAGTGCATCATCCCGGGGAGAGAAGCCCCCACTCCCCGGCAGAGCCTCGGTTCACTTTGGATTCCTTTTTCCTCCATTATTTATGGCTCGTCCACTGATATTTCAAGCTCTCGCCCTTAGCGAGGAAAGGCCTGGGCGTGGAGCGTGGCTCACGTCACCAGTGGCCGGAGGTGTGCACTCCGCACCATGTGGGACGTGAGCTATGTGCTGTGTCCCTGTGCACCCCACTGTGTCGCCCTGCAATGTCCTAGTGACAGGGAAGACACAACACAGGAAGCCCAGGCTGCGGGCTTTCCTGCTGCCCACTGGCCGCAGGGCTGTGGACTGTCCCTTTCCTGTCCAGGCCTCCATTTTCCATCAGGAAGACATCCCTTCATTCCCCAGAGGTGGCGCGGGCCATACTCTGGACAGTCCCCACATTGGCCTTGGGATTTCCCGAAGCCACCAGGCAGGAGTGGTGGCAGCAGTGAGGATAACCATGACACCAACACCCTGCTCCGCACTTAGGGAGGAGAGCACGCCGAGCAGAAGCACGTGTGTGTGTGCGTGTCCCATGGCACGGCATCGCACTCTTATCCTGAGGTCAGCGAATGAGGCCGTCATGGCCGAGGCTTGACGCACCGTGGAGGGTTGGCCCTGCACGTGGGCCTGCAGGACTGCCCACTGGGATGAGCCCAAGCGGTCCTGTGACTGTCACAGGAAACATCGCAAGGCGGGCGGCTTGGTGGCCCTCTCCAAGGGTCCTGGCTGGCGTGGGTCTGCCGCAGGTTCAGGAACAGGGGGTGTGCCGTGCAGACCTGTGTGCACGGGGGTGGCTCGCTGGAGGTGCAGGAGCAGCAGGCGTGCAGGACGGACCTGCGTACGTACAAGGTGAATCCAGATGAGGAATCCTGTTTTCCCCCATGCACGATGAAAGACAATGAATCTTTCTCTTTTTTTCTTATTGTAGTTAAGTACACATGACACAAATTTTACCACTCAAACCGTCTTAAATGTGTAATTGAGAGGCGTAAGTACATCCACAGTGTTGTATGATCATCACCACTATCTGGTTCCAGAACTGTGTAATCACCCCACATGGAAATCCTGTAGCCATTAAGCAGTTGCTTCACGTCCCCCCCCGCCCCCCCGTCCCTGACAACTAGCAGTCTGCTTTCTGTACTATGGATCTGTCTGCAGTAGACATTTCCGATGAATGGCATCATGCAGGGTATGACCTTTTGTGACTGTATTCTTCACATGGTATTTCCCAGGGTCTCCTATATTGTGCCGCCAACTCCATTCCTTTTTATAGCTTAGTGATATTCCGTAGCACAGCAGATCACGTTGTGCTTAACCGTTTGTCCGTTAAGGAATGGGTGGGTTATTTCTGCCGTGGTGAACAGCAGGTTGCGCAATCCTTTTAAGCTCATCTTTTCCTCATCTCAGCCTCTCAGGTCAGTTCTGTCACCTGTACCTTCCCGGCCGTGGTATGCCCACTATTTGTACGGTGGGGCACACTCTCGGAAAGGAGTAGACTCATATGTGTGCGTCATCTACTTTCTCCCTAAATTATGAGGGTAGGAGAAAATGAGATAACTGATATTCTTTCAGGTTCCAAAAGTTACTTATAAGCAATGTTAACTTTCCTTGGGTGTAAGGTGGGGCTGGGAAGGGCACCCACTTGTGAGAACGGTTGAAGACCCTGAGCTCAGCACTTAGCTCAGACATAGAGCGCAACAGTGCCCAGCAGGCGGGCAGCACCCGCGGGTGTCGGCCACCACCACAGCTGGGTGACCAGCACTGTTCACTCCTCTTCGCCTCGGGTTTCCTGGCAGCGGGAAGCTGGGGCAGGGCTCTGGGTCAGGTCCCAGCCAGCCCTCTGGAAGCCCCGTGGGGTGGCCTCGGGCATATGTTGCCCATAGGAGATTCACGACTGTAATTGGGAAACTTCCCTCTTTTGAAGATACTGAGTCCATCCCTGGGTGCTGGGCAGTGATTAGATGTGGATCCTACTTACACTCTGCACCTCAACAACCAGTCGGGGCAGGTGACGCGCGAACGGTGAGTGAGCGGGAGCGGAGTCCCCGCCGCCGCCCGCTCCTGTCCACCCTGGGCACGTTGTCCAGCCTCTCTGGCTGGTTTCTGTCCAGCACAGCCCAGTGCTCAGCACTCCACTACGCAGCACTGTGCAGTAGACCCTCGCTTGTTCTGAGGCTCCACAAAAGGACCAATACCAAGGAACTCCGTAGCACACCTGGTCCTAATAGGTTCTCACTTGACTTACTATATTTTCTAGGAGGAAGAAATGCCTTTGTAGATTACCTAATACAAGTTGGAAACAGAATTTCTAAGAGAAATTTTAATATCCTTTTGGAGATCAAAGGCGAGAGAATAGTTGTGGCTGAAATGGACTGTGGCAGTCTCATTTGGAACTTTCTGAAGAAATCATAACCCCAGCACTGGCTTTTAATGCGTCCTGCATCCTGGGAATTGGCACTGAGCACCTGTCACTCGTGTTTTATTTGCCTGCATATCCATGTAGTGTATCCCTGTTAACCTGCGTTGTTTTAAACCTTCCCGGCAGTCCTATGAGGCACTGCTAGAATATGTGTGGTCTTTGTGGTTTGCGTGATAGTAGGGCCTTGTCAGATGTCACTGAGTTCCTCAGCTTTGTGGTATTGTGACAAAAGACCTAAAGAAACAGTGTAAAGGAGAACAGGCTGATTTTGGCTTAGTGTCAAGGTTTCCATGCATGGTTACTGGGCCCTGCAGCTTTGGGTCTGTGGCAGCTGAGCATATCAGGAGGAGGCCTGTCCACCTCTTGATGGGCAGGCGGCACAGAGACAGGAAAAGGAGGGACCCAGGTCCCGGTGTCCTGTGTCAGGCCAGGACCACTGTGATCTAACTTCCTTCCATTAACTTCCTTTCTTCGACTTAATGAAGGAAGCCTCTTAAAGGGCTCACTACTTCCTGACTGCACCACAGGTTGATGACTGAGCTCTTAGCACATGGGTCTTTGGGGACATTGAAGATCCAAGCCATAAACATCAGCTTGTGTAAATGCTGAAGAAAGGAACTGAACTTGAGTTGGGCTGCTCCTAGAGAGCTGGCTGGTGGGTCCCTTGGAAGCAGACCTCAGCTCCAGGTAGATGAGAGCTGGCTGGTGGGTCCCTTGGAAGCAGACCTCAGCTCCAGGTAGATGAGAGCTGGCTGGCGGGTCCCTTGGAAGCAGACCTCAGCTCCAGGTAGATAAGGCGTCTGGACAGGAAACCCGGCAGTGTCCACAGTCCTGCCTGGCACCCCCTTCCTAGGGGAGTTTCAGATGAAGTGAGTTCTCCTTCTGTGAGTCCGAAGCGTCACTGCGGAAACCATCCCGAAAGCGTGCAGGGTGATGGGCCAGCTGCAAGGCTACAGCAGGCAAGAGGCTTCCCCGAGCACTCAGGCCCCCCCGGCACTTGCGAGCTGTGGTGTGACCTTGAGCAAAGTCTCTGATCTCTTGCAGCCTGTTTTCCCACCTTATCACATCTGGCAGCTTGGACCACCGCTGGCACCTGCGTGACTGTCCCGTTGGGCAGCTTGGACCACCGCTGGCACCTGCGTGGCTGTCCCCTTGGGCAGCTTGGACCACACTGATGGTACAAACAGATCTAATTATTTGGATCAGTCTTTTTACCAACAAAGTTAAATAAAGCCTCCTGATGGGATGGCCATCCATGTTACCCCTGGTGGCTCAGCAGCCCCCCCGTCAGGATGTACAAATTACACCCCCACTGTGAACATATTAAAGTGGAAATAAACAAGTACCTGGCATTTTCAGGACGTTGTGACCTCACGGGAGGAGATGCCCGGGAGCGCCCTTGGCAGAGCCTCGTATGAGCACCAGGCCTCAGTGGCAGTGTCTTCTTGTCACCAGGGTGTCACTGGGATCCAGCTTCTCTGTGCCGGCACTCCCTTGCTGGCCTCAGGGACCGCAGGCCAGCTCTGGGGATGCTCCTGGGGCCTGCACCTCCAGAGCTGCGAGTGAAAAGATGGTTGGTGGAGGTGGAGGCTGAGTCCTTTGTGGACTGGACCCCGTGACTGGACGAGGGCCACCTGAACATCTGTCATCTGCTAATGGCATGATCGGTGGCCAGAGGTAGAACGAGGGGCTGCAGCCTGCAGCAACCGAGCCAGGCCAGGCCCTTCCGCAGGATGGTGCTGTGAATGTGTCCCCGGGGACTGCCATGTCTCACAGTCGGTCTCCGTGGCTTGTGAATACGGGAACGCACGTGCTTAATTAGAAGAGATCTGACCTTGCTTTGCTCTGACTTCGGCTCCTCAGACCCAAGACTGGCTGCAGCACCGGCCACTTCCTGTGGCCTCTGCGGTGCCCGTAACCGCGCCCGCAGGCAGAGACGGCTCAGAGCCCAGGGAAGGCACGGTCCCCACACACCCACAATGGCAGCTCTTCCTTCTGGGGCACCACCGTGGGAGCAAAGGGGCCAGAGGCTCTGGACGCCTCCTTGTAGACGGTGGCCGCGGCTCCTCCTCCCCGCATGCAGCCATCCCTAGTTCAAGGAGTGATTTTAGAAGAAAACGGCGCAGATTTATTTTCTCAAGTACCGTTTCAGCTACTTGCAGTTAGATGTGTGTCCGACCTTTGAAACCCAACAGGTATTTAAAAAATGTCCGAAGAGCCTGCGACTCCATCTCAGGAGCGGAGACTGTGTGGTACATTTTGATCAGGAAAGCGAACATGGTTAATGTGAGGCTCGTGCGGGTTGGGGGGCCACGTGGCTGACAGTGATGAATGGTATTATGTTTAATAAAATATGTACCTGTTCGCAATTTCTTGCTTTTTTGCAAAATGTTAATTAATGCCTGTCACATCCCCCCTCACCTTTAAGCCTTACCTGAAGTGGAATTCAGTCGTGTGTTCATCTACAGTTGCTGTTTGAGTCCTAGCACCACGGCGTGGTGTGGGCTTGTCGTGTGGATACCGTGGCATCGCTCCCGGGACATGGCTCTTCATGCCACTGAGCGACTCAGTGCCCACAAGACACACGTGCTGCTGCCAGCAGAACACACCTGCTGTTTAGGATGGGTGAGAGCATGGCCAGTAGGTGTCACCGAATGCCACACACTGCCACATCCGTCTGTCTGTCGGTCCGTACGTCTGTCCATGTCGTAGTTGTGTTGACACCAGCATCACCACCCACAGGACAGGTGTACGCTCTGAGTGTACAGTAGCCGTGTGGCCGCCAGGTGAGGGGCTTTTCAGCGCTGTCATAGTGGGCCACACTGACCAAGGCTAACCACGCATCTCCGTGTGGCCCGTGGCTGCATTCATTCCTGTTCAGCCTGTCACAGGGGCATTAAAATTGTCATCTTTAGAATCCAGCAGATGTGAGTCAGACCAACTCTGCTACTCACACAGCTGTACAATTTTGAAAATTACTTTGCTGTTTCTGTTTTCAGTGCACAAGCAATAGTGACCCCAGGGCCTTCACACTGAGCTATATCCCTGGTCTTTTATTTTTTATTTTAATAATGGGTCTTACTAGATTGCCTTAGGCTGGGCTCAAATTTGCAACCCTCCTGCCTCAGCCTCTCAGAGTGCTGGGATGACAACGTGTGTCTTCCTGCCCAGTTTACCCAACTTCTTTGGATGTTAATGTTCTCTTTATTATTTAAATGAAAAAAGGAATGAAGACTTTAGAGTCTCCATGGACCCAGCGTGGACCGGCCACTGTGCCTTTGACAGCCAGGGACTCAGGAAGAGAGCCTACCCCTTGTGAGCACGTGTGTATCATGCATGGCAAGTCTTGGCTGGGCACTGCGTGGTCTCCTGCCAAGCGTTTGGATCCAGAGATGGAATGTCCAGCTCTAAAGCAGCTTTCCACGGTCACCTCGTTTTTGGAGCAGGCGGCGTCATGACCCAAGAGCGAAGGCCTTCTCCTCCCACCCAGCACACCCTGCCCTGCCACACCCCCCTAAACTCCCGAGCAAACAGGAACAACACTTAGTTTCTGATGAGGTGATGTCTAGCTCCTTAAATTAAATCTCGCAGGTAAATTGCTAGTCTGTGAGAAACCAGAGCTTAGACCTCACCCCCGTCTCGCAGGGGGTGTGGGTCACTGTGGGTGTCCCCAGTGCTGACAGTAGGAGAGACGGAAAGTGGGTCCCGGGCTCAAGGGGCAGGGCTGTCTGCCTCCCGCACCCCTCTGCGGGTTCTGTGTGTGTTGAGTTTCCTTTGGAGGTGAACATTAATGAGACTAGTGCTGTGGGGTGGGGAAGGGTCTGAGGACCCGCATGTCCTGGTTTGTCTCTGATCAAACTCGGGGCCCCTCGCGTCACAGAGCCTCCCTCCCCTCTCCCAGGATAACGCCCAGCTGTGATTAACCGGGGAGAAATTTCACTCTTCCCCACATACAAACAAACGCACCATTAGAGAAGTCAAAGAGAAATCCCTCGCCAGGGCCCCAAAGAGGCTTCGCTCGTAATTAGCGGCTAAAGGAGTTCCAGTGAAATTCCATCAGTTCCTGTTAAAGGGAACGGGAACCCTTTAAGATTACTTTTGACAAGACTGAGTTTTGACTGAGGTTGGGGAAGCTAAAAGCGTTACTTTAAAATGTAATTATGCAAAATTTCAATTATCAGCCTTTCTTCCTGTCCACGTGGCGAGCAATTAGGAGACACGAAAGTGGGTGGAGGCTTGTGCGGAACCCAAGTGACTCTTCCCTCGGACTGAGCACGGGGTGATGCGCTGGTCCAGGTCGGGAAGAGCAGATGCGGGAAGGGGCAGTCGGCGCTTAAGGCCGAGGAGTCTGGCGCTCGTCGCTCTGTTCCCTCACCCCATTTCTACCCAGCACCTTCCAGGGTTTCACTTTTCAGTTCTCCTGAGGGACTCTAGAGTGTGCGAAATGCAGAGCTTCGGGGCCAGCGTGCTGTTCTGGTGACCGGCCTCAGCAGCGCCCTGGCGCAGCACAGAGTTCTGGGCCTGGTCAAGGGCGCCGGATCCCGCTGTGTTTCAGGTCCCTCCGGAGGTTCCTCTGCCGCCCATGCACACACTGAGCTGCACTGAGGACCTGGCGCTGTCAGTCAGATGGCACCGTCATTTAAATTCACCAGCGTTTAGACTCTGACACGGCTGCCCAGTGCTGAGCACGGAGGAGGATGTGCAGCCTCAGCCACCAGGCAGGAACCGTTGTCCCACAGCGCTCGGGTCACGCGCCTGAGGTGGCGCCCTCAGCAGATGTGTCGTGTGCACAGCTTTAGCCAGCAGCACGTGGCGCCGCTCAGTAGCCCGCGCCAAGATGGGGAGGCGAGGCCCAGGAGCGTCAAGGGCACAGGGCATGCACGGGGACACGAGGGCTCCCAGGTCAGAGCTGGACGGAGTGGCCAGCTATGCCCTCTCCAGCTGCCAGGGGCTTGGCATCACTGCCTGGTCCCTGCAGTGGCAGCTTCAAGACTCCCGCGACCCCCTGCTACAGCGTGCTCCCAGCACACTCACTGCGGCTCCCCATGGCTGATCTCTGAGCCACGGGAGGCCCCGGGGTAGAACAGGCGTCAGATAAGGAGAGAGAGGTGCAGGTACTGTCGCGCCCACAGAATGTCAGGTGAGGCGAAGTGAAATTAGCTGGCGGATTGGGGGTCTGGAGCCCGGCCAGCTCTGAGGTCAGGGACAGTCTCTTGGGGCTGAAAAGGGGTTGCAGAGCTGAGCCATGGAGGTCCTGGGGACTGGGTACTGAAGCAGAAGGAAGTGTTGTGCCAAGGCCTGTGGAACTGCCTTTGTCCAGCGGGTCCCGGGCTGCCAGGAGCTCTGGAGCCGCCGCACAGTGAGTGAGAGATGCGGTCACCACCAGGGGGGCAGCAGGACGAGCACACAGAGCAGGTGAGGAGTGGCACGGGCGGGAACTGAGACCTAGCCCAGGGTGCCTGCGCGCCCACTCCTGGGAACTGCTCAGGATCTAATCTGCTTCGTCCTCCTGCAGCAGGAGCCCCTCAAGGGCCGGGGCTGTTTCTCTAGGTTGAGTGCAGCGCCTGTTTCCTGATGGCAGCAAATACAGAGACGCTCCATGACCTCACCCAGCTCGCTTCCCCTGTGACTCCACGGCCGCGCACGATGCAAGGTGTGCGTGTCCTGTGACCGCGACCCCGAGAGCAGCGAAGGGTGCACCCAGGCTGGCACACACCAAGCAGGGTGCCCCTGACACCCCGCGCTGAGGCTGAGGCCATTACCAGGGTCCCCATTGGTTCTTGCTGCCGGTTACCTGCAGGTCACAGGTGCGCGTTGATGGCATGCAAGGCCAGCACGGAGCCCTGGCTGCCTGGTCCGTGTGGCCCCTCAGCTGTCCTTCCCAGGAGACAGCACCAGGCCAGTGGCTTCCTCAAGCTCTTCCCCCCCACCCCGGTGTGGGCATCCGGCTTCTGCCATAGATGGTGCCCAGGTCGCACCTGGCCTGCTCCTGGGGGTCAGCGTGGGGGCTGCTCTGTGGACCGTGTGGGCTCAGGGATCGTGCGGGTATGTGTGAAAGGACAGCCCTTTGTCAGCGACGTCATTTTGGCTCAAGCTGGCACCCGAGACAAAGCAGGCTTTCAGCACACCCGAGCACATAGGCAGCCGGACCTTTTCAGTGAGATGGTGGGAAGTTTGCCAAGTCGTTTGGGGCCTGTAAATTAGGCCTTGTTTAAAAATTTAGATAAAGCCTGATGTGAGAGAGAAATGCTTTCATAACATTAAATGTGAATTACACTGAAAACCCCTTTCAAGTTAAATGGAACCATTCCCTGGAAGCACGGAGACATGAAATGCTTCAAATGTCAGAAGAGTTCTCATTTATTGTCCCAAGTGAAACGAGGGCATTTTATGTGGTTTAATAGTTCAGATGCACATGTAAATGGAATTCATTTGGAGAAAGCCCGGCCTGTTCAGGATCCACTTTAACAAACCTGCCTGCTTTCATCTCATCTGTGTAGCAGCCCTGCAGGCGCAGGGTCCCACCATCTCTGCTCCAAGACACCGAACCTGCCAGAAAGCATTGTTCGGGCTAGCCAGAGACCTCGGGGTCACTGGCTCGCTGGGCTTCCTCCTTGACCTGCAACTGGACCGAGAGGCCGCGGCTGAGACAGGCCAGTTCCGAGGAGGCCCTCAGTGGGCCATCCGGGAGCAGGTGTCTGCTGGTCCTGAGCAGTAGTGGCTGCCATCCCCCGATGCGCAGTGGCGATCACAGCCCACGTGGGCGGCCAGCACTGAAGGCAGATCCTCCTCCCCTCTGTGTTGCCCAGCACGAGACTGTCTGCATGGAACGGGAACGCAAGCTGCACTGGCTGGAATAGTGAGGGACCCTGTGGTTGGGAGCGGGCGTGGGCGCTTCCTGCGCCAGCAGGGCCAGGCACAGCTCGGGCAGGTGGTGGCTGAGCCCTGCCCTGCCTTGGCATCTTCCTGGTGGCTCCACCCACAGCCGCTTCTCCCCATCTAAAGGCCACTGTCACGTGCCCCAAGGGACCTCTCGTGCTTGTTCCCAGCTGCTGGAGAAGAGCTGCCTTTGAGCAAAAACGCCTGGTGTTCTGGCTCTGGCCTGAAGGGTGGGTCAGCTGCCCCGGGATGGGGGGCCGTGCGTTGTGTGAGCCTCTTCCTTAGACCTCAGCAAGCCTGTGTGTGCCCTGCGTCAGAGCTGGCACCAACTCAGTAGTGCGTTGGCGAATGGTCAGCGACAGGTTCTCTGGCACAGGTGCCAGTCCCCGTGGTGTAAATCCTCCTGCTGTGGCTGGTTGGAAGCTACCGGTGCGTCATCCATGAAGGAGGAGCTCAGAACAGCATCTCTGGGGTCAGGCTGGGACCCTGGGTCTGCTGCCCCGAGGTCCTGGAAACCAGACTCGGGGGAGGTGGGGCAGGGCTTCATCACTCCCTCCCGTGTCTTCGGTGACAGCGTGGGTGGCAGAGGGCTTGTCACTGGCACTGCAGACAGAGGCTCAGCCGGGCTCTCGCGCAGGCCCCTCGGCCATGAGATGGCAGGGTGCCTGCTCCCTCGCAGGGCCGTCGTGAGGGCTGCAGAGATGTCTGTAAAGTGTGATGAGTTCATTCGTGTGAGTGAGGCGGTCTTGGTCTCCTCTGGAGCCCCCAGCCCGAGTAGCCATGATCCAGTAGCCACCTGTGGAAGGCAGACAGGAACTCAGGAGGCAGGCAGGCCTGGGTTCAAATCAGGCTCTGTTTTCTAGCAGTGTGACTGCAGGGAAGACACTTAACCTCTCTGAAACTTTGTTTCATCCCTGTTAAATGGAGGGTAATGATAGACTTTGTCTTGGAAGGTTGTTGCAAAAACAGAATCAGGTCATGCATATAGAGTACATAAACATAAACATTATTATATTTTGTAACATGACTTCTACCTCGTACATAAGGATGGGGTATAAAGTATGGCTTCCTCCCCCAGATCCCTGGTTCTTCTGACCGCTGATCTCAACCAAAAGATCTCTCCTCCCTTTGTTCGCAGGCTGTGAGGTTCACGGAACTTGCGAACTTATACTCTCCTCTCTTCTGATCTCACTTCTTGTGGCTTAGCCAAATAGTGTCATTGTATTTTCTAACTCTGGTAACTAGCTCAGAGATGGCACCCTCATCAGCCAATCAGAGTGAGCCCACAAGCCTCAGTGCAAGCCACTGGGGAGCAATTCTGTCAGGACTGGACCCTGGGGCTAAGGGTGGAGCCGCCGCATTCATCTTGGTACCATGGGGTACAGCCTTGTGGAGCGGAGACAGGTGGAGGGCAGCATCTCTGGGGCTGGGTCCGGCCCCGGCGGCGTCTCTGGGCCTGGGTCCGGCCCTGGTGCTCCGACATTTCAGTTACATGTGCCAGTGCATCCTTCTCTTCTTTTCTCCCTCACTAGTTTGGGCCGGCAGTTTCCACCTGTCCCAAGACTCTACACCTAGAGAAGCAGCGTGGGCCGTGGGCGGGAAGTGGGGTGCAGGGGGCCGGCAGGCCTGCCCTCTGGCTGTAGACCCTGCTTCCTCACACCGGTCTTTGCGCCGCCTTGAGAACTTCCCACTGGCTGGCAGCCCAGTGTGCGCAGGAGACGGCGGGACCTGTGCTTCCCACCGTGCGCTCACAACTGCACAAGTCACACGTGTGCGAGTGGGAGGCCAGGTCCTGGGCTGGGTCTGTCCCGGGGTGGGGGTGGAGCAGTTCTAGAAACTGCGCCCCTCTGCTGGCGAGGAGGCCTGGGCTGGCGGCCACCCTTGGGGGGGTCCTGCCTCAGTCTGTCCACCGAGCGGAAGTCGGGCCGGCCCTCCGCAGACGCCAGGGCGCGCTCTGGCAGGCAGCCGGGGCTTTTAAACCTCGTCATTTTGATCAGATTGAGAAGTTGGGAAAAGACAAAGTGACACGTTTTCACAGCTCCCTGTCAAACGGAGGAGCGACTGCCAAATTGCTGAGAGAAGCAGGGAGAAGCCGCCGCACTGTCAGCTGCGATCTGGGGCTCCCGGGGCTTTGCCACAGTTCGTGCCTCCCTTCCCCGTCTGTACCTCGCAGGCGGCAGCTAAGGCCGCTGGACTAGGTGGGCAGTGGGGAAGGGGCGCAGTGCCGGCCCTAGTGTTGCTTCTGAACCAGACTTTGTGTGAGGCCTGATTTCCCCGTAGGTGTTGAGTTTCAGGCGCATTCTCTGGGAATCCTGTGTACAGAAGAATCCTTCGGGAGGACTTCTGGTGGCAGGCCAGTCTCCCGTAGTGCTGCCAAGGTGAAAGGGACTGAGCCAGAATCGCCCTTGTTGGGCAGGTTAGTGGATGAACTTTTGTGTGTGCGTGGTACTAAGGATTGAACCCAGGGCTGACTGGGCCCAAACTTGCAATCCTCCTGCCTCGGCCTCCCAGAATGCTAGGACTACTGTCTTGTGCCACCACACCCAGCTTTACTGGAGCTTTCCAGGGAGGGTTCTCATTTTTCCGAGAACACTGAACAGAGCCCCAGCCGGTGGAGCCTGCATTTTACACTGTCAGGGTTTTGATTTGCTTGTTTCAATCACCCTCATTTTTCTGCCCCTCCCATGGACAGTAATATCTTCCCCCCTCCCCACTGAACTGGCCTGTTCTTAGTGGTGCCAGCCTTGCAGAAGCCACAGGTGCACATAACCCAGTGCGCGCTGTCGCCTCCTCTCCCTCGACCTCCCCCTGTGGTGCTGAGCCGGGCATGGGCTGGCCGGGCCTGACCACGGGGTCACCGGCCAGGGACGAGAGACTCGAGGACACTCAGCCTTTAGAGTGGTGCTGCTGGGAGAAGAACAGGGGGCCCTTTAAATGGTCAGAGGTTCTACCTCCAGTCACCCCAGGGTGGATCCCCGGGGCCCCGCCAGTAGCAGTGTTGGATGGCGCTCACATGCGTAGTATTGCTCATAACCTCCCCGTCCTCCCGTGTGCTTCAAATCGCCCTGTACCCTGTACAGCACAGAACAGTACAAACTCCCTAGAAATACTTGTTCTGCCGTAACAGGGAAGAATAGTCTGTCGGAGCAGGTGTGTAGCTTGTGGCGGGCAGCTGCTTAGCACAAGTGCGGCCCTGGTCCCACCCCCCAGGACCAAAACACCAGGAAGTCTACACCGTCAGCACAGACACAGCCCGCGCAGGCTCCACCGTGTGGCCCGAGGTACTCACGGTCCGCGTGTTCCAGCCACTAGTGGTCAGGCGGAGGCGGCGGAGGCAGGAGGTCATGGCGAGTGCCGAGGCCCGAGTGCCACACCATCCCCGTGCATTCTGCTTTGCACTGAGAGGGAGGCTGATTCCAGAGTTACTACTTGGAAGTTTCTGGAATTTTTTTTTTTTTTTTTTTTGAGACAGGGTCTCACTTTGTGGTTCAGGCTGGCCCTGAGCTCAGCCTCAAACTCACATCACAGCAATCCTCCTGCCTCTGCTTCCCGAGTGCTGGGATGACAGGCGTGAGCCACCAGGCCCGGCACTGTGGTATGTGGTACTGGTTGCTGCTGGGTGTGGGTCTCCACGCCCAGTATTGCTATGTGGTTACCGGGGATCGAACCCAGGCCCTTGTGCTTGCAAGACAGGCGCCGGAACCCCTGAGCTAACTCCCTGCCCCTGGAATTTTTTTCCAAATAATTTTGATCAGAGGCTGCTTGGATCCATGATAGACATGGAGGGCTGACTGTACCTGACACAGGTGGGCAGAATGATGCCCTATGCTGAAGACGCCCTCAGACGTGACACAGGCCCGGACCTTTGGCACAGGCAGCTCACTCTCTCTTTGACTGTTCAGGGTGTATGTCTGGTTCCCACAGTGCACTGGGGACAGAGTCACGGAGAGAAGCTGTCATGACATTGGCACTGTAGAGAGACAGCTTGCATCCACAAGACGTGGAATCAGTCAGGTTTTTGTGTTGTTATTTTTAAAAATGAGTGCAAAACATAAAACCCACAGAACAGAAACCCAAGCACTGATGCTTTGGAGAAGAAGAAAGAATGCCAGAATGGCTTGCTCTTGTGCCTGACGAGAGCTCGGCCACTCCGTGCCGGCCTCCGTGCCGCCCTTCGACCCTGCTTGCTCTTCAGAGCTCCTGTCCTCTGGCCCCACGGAGCCGGGGTCCTCTCCCGTGTGGGGTGGCGGGGCTGGAGCCACCTTTCCCCACTGTTGCATACCTTGGTCCTATTAATGTCACAGGGAGACACGCGTGTGTGTCTGGAGGACACTGGTCGCTATTTACTGTAACGCTGTGCGGCCTGTGCCCCGCACTCCACACCCCTCACACTCTGCTCTGGTTTACACCTGACTCCTGTTCCCAGGGGACCCAGGTTGCCTCCTAGCTCTGTATTTTATCAAGCCCACCAGTAAAAGATGAAAGACTACAAAGAACTCTTTTTTTTCTTCTTTTGTCTTTAAAAAAATTTCCATTTCATAGCAATACATGGAGAATCTGTCTTCAAAAAATTGATTAGCTGTTAGCAAAAGACTGGATAAATATCCAGTGATGCTGGAGGCCTGCAGCATGGCAGATAAGGTGCAGTATTGCCTCGGATCCCGGATGGCTCAGGAGAAGACATCACGGGGCTGTTGGCACCCCTGGGCAATGCCGGGTCTCCTCAGCTCCTGCCCTTTTTCCGGTCAGCTACATCCTGTTTGTGCAGCGAGGCAGCCAAGTTTACTTGGCACGGTGAGCAGGGAGTTTGGGAGCTGACAGGACCCCCTGTGGCCCAGCAGGTGGGACAGGCCGAGAGGTGCTCAGGGTGGGGTGTGAAGGGCACGGTCAGCCCTGCTCCTGCATACTTGCTTTCTGCAGATGCCCGTGGGGCAGCGGGCTGGGCCCCGCCCTGCCCACTGTGCGTGTGGGAAAGGGTTAGAGAGGGGAGTGGGGTGTGACCTGGTCATCCTGAGGCAACCTGCTAAGTCCCCAAGCCCTGCTCTGGGGCTGGGCCCCGCCTTACGCACGAGAAGGCGGGGACTGGGTAAGGGGCTGAGGTCAAGGGCCAGGCCCTGCCGTCAGACTGAGCGCCCGGTACATGCTGGCTTTTTCTGGTTAACTGGATGACGTGATGTCAGGTGCAGAGCAAGGCTCTGGAATCCAGGAGGTCCTCAGCCGCATCCTGCCCCTAGGAGGACCCCAGGAGGTGCAGTTCTACACGCCCTGACGGGCTAGCTGGCTTCAGGGAGAGCTCCGCGCCTGTTGTCACTCATGGGAAATATGTACAACAGGGAAATACTTGCAACAGGGCCAGCTTGGCAACCGGGGAAGGTGTCCCACCTGGACGAGGTGCTGCTGGCATCTAGTGGGTGAGTGGTAGGGTGCAGGCAATCCTCAGACATCGAAGTGCCACGGCTGAGAACCCCTGACCTGGGGTGGATGTGTCGGTCTCGACACGCTGGCTGATGGCGGGTCGATGGTATGCGTTTACGCTCAGGTGTGCTGTTTTGCAGGAGACTGTGGGGAGGAAAAGAGGGAACGAAGATGTACCTACGGCACCCTCCACACAGTGCCACGGATGCGGAAAGGAGGGGCAAGAACAGGTGGGGCCCTGGGCGAGGGAGACAGAGCACCCGGCTGTGGTCCCCTCGCCAGTGTCGATGTTGGCGGTCACCCCACCCATCTGGACTCTGGGTTCGTCAGCTAACCGGATGTAGATTACCCTTCAGCTCTTACATTCCTAGTGACAACTTTCCAGCCATGCCCAGTGGTCTCTGGCTCTGGCTCCTGGTGGGAAAATGCCGTCACCTCTGCTTCCAGGTGGAGACAGTGCAGTCTGACCATGCACGCTCAAAGGGAAGTGGCACACAAGGACCTTGTCTGTATGGCACAGTGAGCCGCTGGATCGTGGGTCACCAGTGTTTACTGTTGGGTGACTCCTGTTTCTTGTGTGCCCGGCATACCACTGTAACCATGGCAACGGCAGCAGTGGGGTGTTGAGCGCTCACCACAGCCTGTTCTTGGCACACCTCACTGGTCGACATTATCCGTCCACTCTTCAACCCCAGGATGTGGACCGCCACTTCCCACCTTACAAGAGAGCCGAGTTCCACAGCCGTCGCAGGTGGGGGACAAAGGGTCCGATGATATCAGAGCCGCTCCGGACCACACAGCAGGGAGGTGTTCCCCCAGGTCGCAGGGAGGGCCTTCCCCTGCGTCCCCCAGCCAGGCTTCCCTGCGTGGTCTGAACAAGAACCCCAGCAGCAGAACCGTGTGGTTTTGGTGATCTGATGTGTGGCCCGAGGAGAGAAATGAGACAGGAAACGGTGGCCCTCGTGCCCCCTTCACACACAGCCCGTGTGTGAAGGGAGGTCTGACCAGAGGGCTGGCGTTACAGGGAAGACAGAAGTTGGAGAGCTGCCACTTCCCAGAGCCCCATGGAGGCTAGAAGGGTGTTGTGGTTGTGTCCCGACGTCCCCCTGAGCCTCATGCACTCCTAGGTGGGCTTTCGGAGGGGGCTGGATCTGGAGAGTGACGCTGGGATCGAGGGTGTGTGACTGCTCCGTCGTCCCCTGACGGACTTGGCGCAGATCTGGGAGTGGGACGCCTACCCTGGACAGAAGGTAAGGACAGAAAGAGGACCGCTGGGTCACTTGTTGCCGCCTTCCATGCCAGGAGCTGTTTTTCTCCTCTTCGATGCCCCCTGCCATGCCACCCAGACT
This sequence comes from Petromus typicus, assembly GCA_004026965.1. Classification (NCBI taxonomy): domain Eukaryota; kingdom Metazoa; phylum Chordata; class Mammalia; order Rodentia; family Petromuridae; genus Petromus; species Petromus typicus. The sequence continues at coordinate 59,384 of PVIR01002576.1, forward strand.
TAGACCCACCTGACTTTGGACCCTCCACAAACTGAGCTAGTAAGCCTTTCTCTCTTTAACTCTGTGTGTTTTGTCTCAGCAATGAGAGAAATAAGACAAGGGATCGCGAAGGTCCGACTGGCCCTTCGCACAGGCGCCTGCAGGGCCTCTGCGGTCCTTCGATGGCTGCCGTGTGTCCACTCGTGCGATCTCGCTTTCGTATCTGCGGTGTCAGGGGCGGGTGCAGTGGGGACGGAGTGGGGGAAACGCGCCGTGGCCCGATCTCCAGGAGGAGAGGCGGAGGCGGCAGGCGTGGCAGTCAGGGTGGCCCTCGCAGGCCCGCAGGAACACACGGCTTTTCCCTTCACGTTGCCTCTGCTGGACACTGAGCTGAGTCCTTTGCTGGGTTCGCCCTTTTTAGTGCCCAGCAATCCTTTGAGGCAGGTGGGTTATCACTCGTCCACGGAGAAGGGAAACAGTCTCAGAAATGCCGAATGTCTTGCCAGGGCCACACGTGGAGATGGTGGCCCCACAGGAGTCCTCCCTACAGGACCTGTCCTGAGGGTCCCCAGGGATCTCTTCCATCCACAGCGATTCCCTGAGAGACTGCGTCAGGTTCTGTGCTGCCAAGATTCTGGGTGGGTTCTTTTTTTTTTCCAGTGTCCTTAGGTGATTGTACAGGGAACCAGAGTAAGAACCACGTCTGTATCAGTATGTGCGTGAGTGTGTGTGCACACGCTCACTCATGCATCTCAGGGCTGCTGTAACCAGGCAGCTCCAACTGTGTGGCCTAGAGCTGTTCAGGAGGCTAGAGGCCCACATGCAGGGCCTCGTGCGTGGCTCCTTCTGGAAGACTCCCAGGAGCACTGTGTCTTGCCCCCCTCTAGGCTCCAGGGCTGCCAGCCCCCCGGCCTGTCCCTTGGCTTACCGACCCCTCTGTGCCACCGCACACCTATGGCAGCGTCCCGTGTGTCTCTGTATTGCGCATCCCTCTGATGAGGACACCACTCATTAGATTAGGGCCCACCTAACTCACCATGACTTCCTCTTAACCAATTACATCCATAAAGAACCTATTTCCAGACAGGGTCACATTCTGACAGTCCAGGTAAATGTGGACTATCTCTGTGCTACACATCCGTGTGTGTGAGCAACTGGCCCGTGTGCAGCATGGCTCCCTTGGAGGCCAGTGGGAGTCATGGCATTGACATGGCATCGACGGTCTCCCTGGCTGGGGTGGGGAGTCATGGCATTGACATGGCATCGACGGTCTCCCTGGCTGGGGTGGGGAGTCATGGCATCGACGGTCTCCCTGGCTGGGGTGGGGAGTCATGGCATTGACATGGCATTGACGGTCTCCCTGGCTGGGGTGGGGAGTCATGGCATTGACATGGCATCGACGGTCTCCCTGGCTGGGGTGGGGAGTCATGGCATTGACATGGCATTGACGGTCTCCCTGGCTGGGGTGGGGAGCCGGGTCATCTAAAGGCTGATGTGGCGTGAACCTCATGAGTGAGAATGGTGTGCTCCACTCCCTCGTCTGCACCGCCGGTCACCCAGTCCGGGCCACCAGCATCTGTCTGTGGGTGGACAGCGCCCCTCCGCCTGGTCCCCTGGCCTCTGGCCTTCCACACTCTGCAGTCTCGTCCCACCCGCCTCCACTTGCTGGTCTTCAGCCCGGCGTCAGGCTTCTCGGCCTCCCCTCCATCGCGTGCGCTCGCTCCTCACCACGCACACCGGCTGCAGCCCTCCCCACCCTCCCCTGCAGCTCAGTGCCCACCCCCAGGTGCCCTTTGTGAGGTCCTTTGCCTAGAAATCCACACAGACGCCGCCCCAGTGTCGGGCCCTGAGGCTGACGCACCTGCCGGGGCTCAGGTCTGCTGAGGGCTTACCCACCCACCCACTCAGAGGCTGGGGTGAGAGGAGGAGGCTCTGCTTTAATCGTGGGAAGGGCACAGAAACCAGGCTGTCTGTCTGGGCCTCCCCCAGCTGGAATGAGATGGCCAGCTGTAAAACCGGGATCCATAATACATGCCAGCTTAATGGTTTTGTGAAGCATTAAAATTTAATGTTGAATGTCAACACTTTTAGTGTCGTCCCCTTGGAGCTCAGGGTCTGGAAATGGTCCCTGTTGGAGACACAAGGGACTGTGGCTGTGGCCTGTTTGGAGCGACATATGTGTCCTGAGGAACAGGGGCCACCACGGGCTGAGCAGGGCACAGGTGGGCTGGGTGTGGGGCCAGCAGGGCCCTGACCTGGGCCTCTCCGCTGCTGCGAGCGAATTTCAGGCTCCCTCTGCCCTTTCTTCTCCTCATTCGTTGGGCAGCACAGAGGCTCCACCTACAGGTGAGCTTGAGTTCGCCAATCCTCAGGGCCTGGGGACACTCCGACCGGTCTCCTGTTATTTCCTTGAGCTGTCCCAAGCCTAGAGGTGAGGCTTAGCTGCCCGGGGCTGCCTGACTCCAGCCATTGGCCCTGGGATCCCAGGCTCCCGGAATCAGAACTCCATGGCCCTTCCCTTCTCGTCCCTCCGAAGTCAGAGAGAAGTGGGGTGCAGCGTGGCGTGGCCCCGCTCTGCAATGCACTGGTTGTGCAGCGTCCCTAGTTCAAGGTCAGGAGGACCCACACCCACCCAAGTGCAGAGTTGGCTCGGAGGCCATATGAGAAATGCCCTTGATTTGTTGGGCCTGGAACAGCAGTATCTTAAAAACCCAATCTACTGCTCAACTACGTTACAAAGTACCCTTTATGTTTTAGATAGTAAAATTATTCATTATATTAAATGCTGCTTAATAAAATTATGGCCTAATGAGCTGCCTGACTTGTGTTTGGCAGGTTTTTGTCTGGGGTTGGCTCTGCTGCCCTGGATTCCACCACCGGTGGCGCGGGCCTGCTTCCGGTGCCAGCAGAGAGAAGGGAGTGACTCTCCCACACCTTTCCCCGGTGTGTTTGCCCAGGGGGCAGAGCTGCCTGTGAGACCAGGGGTGTGCAGCTCCCAGGTACAGGCACAGGCAGGTTTGCTGTGCCCGGATCCACCCAGCTCGGTCTCCAGGTCCCCTCTGTAAGTGATGAGTGACCTCTTGTCCTTGTCTTCCGAGAAGTGGCCAGCCGGCACCTTGCATGTTCCTTAGCGAGGGCCTGAGAGCTTGGGAGGGTGCGGCTCTGGCCTTGCAAAGTGCAGCCCAAACAGGAAGTCTGCCGTGACTGCTCTGACGGCTTCCGCTGCGCCTCGGCCTCCCTGGGCCTCTGCACCGGCCCCGACTCTGCACCCCTCCTCCTCCGTCTTTGTCACGTTCGCTCCTGTTTTGGCCTCAGGTCTCACGTTAAGTGTTTCTCTGTCTGGACTGGACTCCCGGGCTGCTTAAAGTCTCTCACGCCGCCCCCACAGCACGTTTCTGTCCCTCTTTGCTCTGCTGTCCTTGCTGTGTCTTCGGGCAGGCTCTCCACTGGTGGCAAATTGGCCACATGTGCCTGTGAATTTGCGCTTCTCAGACTGACCGCAGGACCTCACTCCAGATGGCTCCGCCACGGTCCTGGACTGTCATGCTCATCTCTGTAGCGATCTCACTGGGAGTCCAGTTGGTCAGGCCGGGCTGTGCTGCTAAGAAGGAGAGTCAGTCCCCAAACACCGAGGGGCCTCATCCCAAGGGTACACCAGCATGGTAGCTCTGAGTCAGGAAGAGCACTTAGATTATTAATCTCAAGGTAAAGACCTGTGGTGGGCAGGCTGAAACTCTGACGATATAGCTGTCAGTGGCCCCATGATACGGAGGGTTTCATAAGATAGCCCTGCATCAGGCTAGTCTAGATTTAGCAAAGGAGGACAGAAAATGAAAAATACAAGAATCTAAGTAAAACTGATGTGTATATTCTTCCCACGAGAGCCAGTTGTGGACTGCCCTGGACGGGCAGGAGGTCTTCCTCTGCGGAGTTCTCAGGGCCATGTCTCCCGCTCCCCAGCTCGCCACACCCGCAGTGTGGCCTGCGGCTGTGTCCACGGCGGTGCCTCAGCTGTCCACGTGTGCTCTCAACAGCAAGGTGGAAGGGCTGGGCATGTGGCTCAGTGGGTGTCCTGCATGTACAAGGCTGTACACGTGCGCACACACACACACAGATGTGTCAGTGGGAGACACTAGGAGGACGACCTAGCAGCCACACGTAAGGAGGGAACACAGCACCCTCCTCAGATCCTACTGACACAAACTTGGTCACTGACCATCTTCCACTGCGACAGAGGCCACGTATGACAGCGAGCCCCATGAAGATTGTGTTAGACTTGCATGTGACAGCAAAGGGCCATCCATGACTGATAAGCTTGATCGACTGGACTTGATGAAAATTAAAAACAGCTCCCCTGTAGGAGACACTGGTGAGGTAATGGACAGTAAGGTGCACACCGGGTATTGAAGTCATCTCTCTGAGGTAGGACTTGTATCCAGTGTTTGCAGAATTCTCAAGCTCAAAGAGTAAGACGAACAGATGACCCTATTTCACTGATGTAAATAAATGAGTCTGTAGAGTATGATCTCCCCAAACTAAAAGTACAGATGACCCTATTTCAAAAATTAGCAAAAGACTTGAGTAGATAATATACTAAAGAGGATATCCAGCTGGTAAATGAGCCCATGAAAAGGTATCCAACATCATTAACAAAGAAAGAAATGCAAATTGGCACCACAGTGAGGTGCAACTAGACCCCTATTAGCACGGCTCCAGTTAAAAGTTGGACAGTCCCAAGTGCAGCCAAGGAAGTAGGGCTACATTTTAGAGGAACTCAACGTGACACGGCCGCTCTGGCAATGGTAGGCACCGTCTTAGGAAGTGAAACATCTCTCTGCTGTCACCCAGCTGCCATGTTGCTGCATTTTCTCCCAGGAACATAAAAACTCTTTCATACAAAGACGTGCACCTGAAGGTTTACAGCAGCTGACGCCATGCTAGCCCCACGCTGGGAGCCTCCCAAACGTCCGTCCGCAGATAAGTGGACAAACTGTGGGCCGTCCAGACAGCAAATGGCTGTTACTCGGCAGTAACGAGGAATAGATTGCTGATCCACGAAACATGTAGTGACTCTCAGAGGGTGACACTGTGTGAGAGAAACCGTCCTGCAAGGTTACGCACCCTGGGCTCCTGTTTGTCAGACAGCCTTGAGAAGACAGAGCTCTAGCCGATGATAGGAGTTCGGTGTTTGCCAGAGGACGGTGGCCAGGGAAGGTGTGGCCTGGAGGGGACCGTGCTGTGCTGCGTCGGAGTGACAGAGCTGCTCCATCCTGACATATCGCAGGAGCCGCTGCTGGTGTGAAATGTACAGATTTGACTGTGTGTGACTCACAGGAAGCCAGGGGGGCTGTGGTGGGAGGAAGGTACCAAGCTGACGCGGACGCGTCCCTTTCAAGCACGTCGGGACCAGGCAGGCTCCTCACACAATGGCACCATCGACTGTGGTTCAAGTAAATTGAATAACGACCAGCGGGTTGTTCCTTGCGTAGAGACTCAGCACTTCGCTTCTGCACCCTTCTGTCACGGAGCCTGTGTGACATCGGCCAGAGAGCCTGTGAGGGGTGAGCAGAAGGCACCAAAACCAGTGGGTCCGCCAGTGTCCCCACATCCACGCCACCCTGTCTTGTTCTGGGTCCCTGACTTGACAAAGAAGACTGAGTCCTGGGCTTTACTGAGTCCAAGTGACAGGGTGTGAACTCTCCACTTGACTTAACGTTAGAAGCCATGGGTTTTTCCTTGGGTTTGTTTCAAAGCTCTGAGAAGCCTTCCACTATTTTAAATGTGGAGAGTAACATATTTTAATAATCAGACCCTGGGGCATAGTTTTTCCTGTTGCCTGGAAAAATAATGACCGAAACAGTCCACAGCCAGTTGCAAAATTATGTAAAAATAATGCCAAGAAGTCCAAGCCCCCTTGCCTTCCATCCCACTGGACCACCTCCGGACTGCTGTTCACATGCTCCCTGCCTGTGTGGAGATTGTGGAGTCCATCAGGCCTCAGAGTCGCTCGAGTCTTCGTTTCAGAAGGGCTTGACCTGTCCCGACATGATGTGAGTGTCTGATTTACAGAAGGGGCAGTCTGCTTCTGTCTTTAGCTTGGACGCTGACAATGGAGTTTGTAGGAGCCTCTTAAAATCAGGACCACCCGTTCCAGGGCCTGCAGGCCAGGGCTGCTGCCTGAGTGATCCAATGGGCCAGGCGAAGCTGCAGGCAGCCAAGCAGGAGTCAGTGCCCAGTCAGCAGACGGCACGGCCTTCCTGGATATGCAACTGTGCCCATGTGGAAACCGGGGCTTGGCAGTGTCGTCAAACCTTATGTGCTTGTAGTAGAAGCTGTGAACCTGACCCTGTGCCACCCGTTCTGATTGGTAAATGCTGTGGTAACTTCTCTCCCACCAGCCCTTGAGGGTCGGCCTTGCAGGACTTGAAGGTCGAATGCAGAAGGATCCTGGCCGGAAGTGGTCACTCCCCACTGCCAGCCTCCCTGTGCTCCCAGCTCCTCCCGGTCCACATCGCCCCCGGCTGCCATCCGCCTGCTGCCCGTGTCCCTCCTCCCCCAGGTGGGCATCACCCCTCCTCTCCCAGGTGGGCACCTCCCTGCGGAGACTTCGGTGTGTTTCTTACTACAGTGGCACAGAAAACTCACCTGAAGAATGCAGAAAATCAAGCGGGGACAAGATAATCACATCTGCACAAAATCACCATCGAGAGATCTCAGATGGAAGGGAGACTGTGGGAAAGGCAGGGACTGTGGCTGCCACGTGCGTGGAAACGGGCCCTAGGCTGGGGAACGAGGTCGTTTTTCTTGTGAACTTTCTTATATTTTTTAAGCTTATCATGTTGAGAATGTAAAAAACTAATTTTAAAGGAAATCGTACTTGGAAACAAAGCACGAAATGTAAAAACTAGAGCGTCAGAACTAATATGCAGCATAGATTATTTGGTGGATCTGTATGGGTTTTTTGGTTTTTTTGTTTTTGTTTTTTGCAGGGCTGGTCTCAGCTGATCTGAGGAAGCAGACCCCGCCATCTGCATTCAGCCTCCAGAGAGCCCGACTCCACAGCCCTGACGGGTGCATGCTGCACGCCAGGCCGTAATGTGCAGGCACCTCAGGGCTGGGGAAGGCGGAATCATTCTTCGCATCGTGCAGATGGGGGCACTGAAGCCCAGAGAGCCGTGGTCGCTAGCCCAGGGTCACACAGAGGCTCTTGATCTTGGTGTATATCATACCTCAAAGCCTCACTGGCCCTTTGCCGTGAGCCAAGTTCACATTTTGCCAGTTACTGAGGGTATTGATAAGCCAACAGCCAAAGAGGCCTTAGCATTTTCTGCACAACCGAAACAGTTTCACCATTGTCCGAAGGAGACCGGACTCAGCGCCCCTCAAGGAAGTGTGTTGGAGAGAACTTCTCTCTCTAGCTCAGCGTTAGGAAGGAGACCACAGCATGCACCATGATGAGCGGGAGGCAGATGGAAGCCAGAAGCCGCTTCAGCACCATCTAAAGGCTCAGCGATGCCTGAAGCCCAAGAGCGGGTGGCTCAGCATTGTCCCTCTGCACCCCATCTGGCGTGTGCCATAGGACAGCACCCGGGGCGGGGGGAGGTATAGGTGAGAGGAGAAGCCAGGCACAGGGCCTGGCACCTAAACTCCATCTCACCTCACCTCAGCTCTCCACAAGGGTGGGTACATTATCAGTGCCCCCTTTCACTGATAAGGACACTGAAGCTCAGAGAGGTTTATTAACTTTCCCTGCGTCACAGAGCAAGTGCCAGGATGTTCTGTGCCAGGATGTTCTGTGCCCGTCTGTGAGTGTGAGGATGCTTGGGCAAGGAGGACCAGCTGGCAGGTTTGGTAGGATGTCCACACTCATGTTATTATTCCATCCACATACTAAAAATCACGAGAAAACACTGAAGAATTATAATGAGACCAGAAGTCACCAGAAATGCTACCCACTGTCAGTGAGGGTGGTGCTTGGGTTTTTTCCCGAGAGAATAATGACAGGCTCTGAAGTGAGCTCCGTGACCTGCAGCAGGGGAAGGAAACAAATCATGGCGTTGCTCCCCGGGCCGCTGCGGCTGAGTCGGAGTCCTGTCCTCCCGGGTCAGCTTCTTCCCTCACGGGGCGGCGCCTCTGACAGACCCGAGATGCACGATGCGTCAGCGTGGGGTCGCACTGCGCCCACGCCCGGGCAGAACCACCCGGCACTCTAGCTCCTCGCACTTTGCCTTCTCTCGCTCTAAGCTGATTCCTGAGGACAGGCTGTGTGGGTGCCGAAATGAAGCTTGTGTGCACCAGATGAGCTGTGGGAAGCTGTGCCTCGCGTCTGTCCAGCCCGGGACGTGTGCTCGGCACGTTAGACAGCTCCAGACGGCCAGAAAGTGCTGTGGGATTTTAGCCTAATTCGCTTTCACTTCGAATTGTCATTGCAGAGTCATCGTATCTCCGCTCTGCGCTGCTTCTCAGCTGGCTGTGGCTTGGGGATTTTTTAACCTTCTTCCTCCTCCTGCTCCCCAGTCTCAGCACCGATATTTATTTGTTGGCTCATCCACCCACCCACGTACCCACCACCCACCCACCCACCCGCCCCTCCACCCAGACAGCATTTGGTGGCTGCACACCGGGCGGTTCTCCACCCTAGTGATTCTCAGTCGGGGATGATTTCCCTCCCCCTTGGGTACCCTCTGCAGACATTTTGGTAGTCACAGCTGGAGGTGAGGGGCAGCTCACGGCTCCTGGTGGGCACCTGCCAGACATTCTGCAGGGCACAGCACCCCCACACTGGCGATCTGGAGACCTGCGGTCATCACGTGACGGAGGCTGAGAAGTGTGCTGACTCAGCGGAGCGTGCAGGCCGTCCGGGAGCTGGCAGCTCAGAAACGTGCTGACGCTCCCAGCGCAGAGCTGTCCATGGCCGGCTTTCCGCTGGAGGACAGTCAGAACAGGCCAGCTCGTGGAGCTGAGAGACAGATCTGTTTCAGAGAGGCCCAGGTAGAGTCAGAACCGGGGAGCCACAGACTGCAGGGACAGCGTGGGGTACGTGCCGTGGGCGGGAGCTCGGCTCTGGAATGGGGGTGAGGGCTCCGGGTGACACCACTGGATTGACCACCTGCAGGGCCAGTTGGGGCAGGAGGCCCCAGGCCAGGTGCCTGGAGCAGTGACAAGTGGCCGCTGACTCAGCCTTGGGCGCGCTGGGGACTGTAGCAGCCTTGGCCAGGTCTCAGGCACATGGGTGTCAGCCCAGAACGCAGGTGCGGCCGCCACATCTGCCTCTCTACTCCAGAAGAGTCGGAAGCCCAAACTTCGTTTCTGTGCTGTTGTTGTTATTTTTGTAACAGTCCCCTGAGTTTTAAATGTGAACGTTTGCTTGGAGAGGTAAAAGCCTGGAGATGTTGCGTGGGCCACAGAACACGTGACTGACGGCTTCACGGCCCTCTGAGCTCTGCTCTTGGGGTGAATGAGAGGCTTGGACTGGCCGGGTGCCTGGTAAACAGCAGGCGCTCAAGAAGTGGGTTAAGACTGGACGCAGTAAGGACCGACCCGAGGGTTCTCTCAGGCGACCTCTCAGCGTGGGCCAGTGGCCTCTGCCATGGCCCGCGTCTGTGGCCGACTGTCCCATGCACCGTAGGCCATGCCGAGCGCCCCTGGCCTCACCCGTCAGAGAACCCGAAAAGCCTCAGGCGTGGCCAGGGCACTGATGGTGGGGCAAGTCGCAGTATAATTCAGTGCCGTGGCCGCCACTGTATCCGGGTGGACAGGCAGCCCTGGAGAGGACCCAGCCAGAGGCAGGAGGGTCCTTACAGCTGCCAGGCCTCCGAGTCTGCCGTGTGCCCTGGGTGGGCCAGCTAGAGGAAGGGCGTCGAGGGCAGCGTCTGCATGGAGAAGCACTCCCAAGGCCTCCTGCGCCCTCCCCCTCCCCCCGTCACATGTCTCTCTGGGAGACCCCGCTCGGTCAGGCTCACTCCCGTGGGCAGAGGCCCTTCCTCCCTCAGGGCACTTGGAGCTTCGCTTTTCCCCCCCACAGCGACCCTGACCCTGCTGCCTGCCGCCGCCAGGGTGGCCCAGGGCTGGAGGAGCTGCGCTCTCTGTGTGCCAGCGCAGCCGGGCTGCACAGCTCCTGGAGGACGTGTCTCCCTGATCCTGGCTGGAGTCCGCCATGCAAGCTGTCGGGGCGCTCAGAAGTGTCCCTGACCGTGGTGAACAGAAGCTGGGTGGGAGCTTCTCAGTTGAGCCAGCAAGAGCCGTGGGTGGACCTGTCCCAACAGCTGCTGGGCCCCCGTCCTAGAGCGTCCGTCTAGGCAGGTCCTGGGGGTCAGGAATTTCCTGGTCTCGGGTGCCCAGGCTGCTGCCCCAGGGCACACACTCTGAGAACACTCAGGACTCCAGAGGCTGGGAGGGGGACTTGGGGGGCCCGGGGCTCCTGCTGGCTGGGTTCTGTCCTCACCACAGGCTAGTCCTTGTGGCATTGAGTTAAATCGCAACTTGCTGGGTAGAGTACTTCGCTGGTTCCATAAAATGAATTTATATGTCTACCAGCACCTTCATTTTTTAATTATTTTTCTCATCCCGGTGATAATGTAGCGAGTTTGGACGGGCCTCCAGTCATTAGAGTGAATTAGTGAAATCTCTCTTTATAGGTTTTTGTTTGTTTGAGCTTAAGAGAGGTGGTTTAAATCACCGGATGTCAGAAATGCCTTCCGTGGCGGAGGCTGGGATAATGCTTCATTATAAGCGGGCTTAGCTGCAGCGACAGATACAGATTAGAACAATTTACTTCTTTGCTGATGGGGAAACGGTGACATTTGGGCAGCTGCGGCGCAGAGCCGTTTCCCAGAGAGGGAAAGCCTCTTGCCTTCGGCACGTACGGAAGAATTTAGCTTTGTTTGCTTTCTGCAGCCAGCGACCTGGGGACTCTGGTCCCTAGGGTCTGGCCACCGAGGCTCAGAGAAGGACGGTGCCAGAAGCTGCAGAGAGCAGAGCCTGGAAATCTCAGTGACAACCACTGGCGCTCAGTATGGAGGACTTGCATGTCAGATTGCCACTCTGCGTGTCCCAGTTCATCCTTTAAATAGTGCCAAGTGGCACGGTTGTTTGTTTTTGGCTTCTGAGACAAGTTCTCACTATGTAGATCAGGCGGGCTTTGAACTCACTGTGTGCCCACGGAGGCCTCAAATTCCTGGTGGTCCTCCTGCCTCAGCCTCCCGGTGCCGGGATTACAGGTGTGCGCCCAGTGCGTTCTACTATATTTTTCAGATGAGGAAACTGGAGCTGGGCGAGACTGCCTTAGCAAGCAGAATGATCTGGTGGTGAGAACAAGGAAATCACAGACTCAGTTCTGCTTCGGAACCCAGGGTCCTTGCAGCTCTGTTGCTGGGGGTATGTTCAGGTGCAGATCGCTGGACCCACCGTAGAGCTTCAAACTCAGTGGGCCAGGGGCAGGGCCTGAGAATTTGCATTGCCCCCACGTTCCCCGCCAGCGGCCCCACTGTGAGAACAACACTGCCCCTCTGCCCCTCTGAGAAAGTGGATTGTTACCTTTGCTGCTGTAGAGACCTATCGTTCCCATGTCTCCCACGCCTGCGTGGACTCCCAAAAGTGGTCTCTCTTGGTCCCCAGATGGACCTCTCCACCCCCACCCAGAGCACAGCCTAGCACCTGCTCAGCCCTTGGTAGAAACCTATCCAATGAATGAGCTCTGTCAGCCCCTCCTGGACCTCATCAGTGATATCAACCTGAGACAAAGGTGACGATCACGTGTGTCATGTGGTCGATCTCAGACCAGCAGGTGTTTGAGGGCAGGGGCCAGAGCGCCTCCATCTGGCGCTGTTGTTGGCAGCCCGGTGGAGCCTCCATGCTGTGCTGTGGAGCTGCAGGCCAGTGTGCTGGGCACAGTGGTCACCAGGCCCCAGATTTGCTTTCCTTCTGTCCTCCTGGGCTATGAGGAGAAGACAAGCCAGTCCTTGGGCAGAGCAGCCTCTCCTGGAAGAGCTTGGGGCCTGAAAGCCAGGGCGGAGCTCATGGCAGAGCATGTGCCTGGCGTGTGTGAGGCCCTGGGTTCCATCTCCTATGCGGGAAAGGAAAAAAGACAGGCCTTGTGTACAGGGGTATGGGAGTCCCCCTGGGGTGGGAAGAGGGGCTGTCGGTAAAACCCAGCGGGGCTAGAGTGGGCCCTGCCTCTTAGCTCTGTGGCTGTGGGTGGTTTTCAGTTCCCCATGCCGAGCTGCAGGTCACAACTATGGAGACCTGAGATGGTACAGAAACAGGCTTAGGACACAGGGATCACCGGTACACCAAGCTGACGCTTCGGACATAGGACTGCCACGGTCCTGCTCCCAGAAGAGGCCAGGGTGAGCTCTCTGCAGGAGGGGAGAATGTGGGAGACACGGACGAGTTGCCCTCTGTGCCTGGGCCCCGAGAACCCCGCTAAATGTCGTCTGTCAGCCCTACTGATAACTGGTCCAGGCCAGCGTTGTCTGCTGATCCGAGGAAATGGTGCACTTGGAGAAAACACTACACGATGACGTTCTGTGCATCGAGCCAGGCCTGGTGCTCTGAGGCCTGTCCAAGCAAGGACAGCATCGCTGCACGAAAAGGTGCTCACTGGCAGGGCCCAGGCCCAGCAAACGTGTCGCCCTAGATTCCACCCCCAGCCTTGCAAATGGAAAACCCACTTCGGCTGCTGCCCGGAGCCGAGGTCCGTGTCTCCGCATTCCCTCCACAGGAAACGCCACTACCAGATCCACACACGGCTCGCTGTTCCAGGGCCCCTGGGAGGTGGAAGCTCTCGACATGTACAGGAAGGTCTCAGAGACCGTCAAGAGCTCCTGCCTTTATCCACGTTGGTGTTGAGTTTTAAGAGGCTTCCAGGATAAGGCAAAATTGAGCCACAGAGATATATTGCTGATGGTTGAATTGGAGGCCATGGCTCTGTGAGCCGCGGGGGACCCTTGGTGAAACCTGGAGCATTTGGGTTTCACGGGGACAGTGAGGGAGAGTATCGGGAAGATGAGAGGGTGACGGTGGCAGTTACCCGCCTCTCTGTCCACCCCTGGGTCCTGTGCATTCCTTTCCAGCTCCTGTCTCCACAGACTGAACTTTATGTCGCGTGCTTTATAATCAGTGGAAACTAACGGCATAGTCAGTCTCAACCACCCTCTTGCTTCTGCCCAGGAAAGTTAAATTTTATGTTTTCCATAAATCCAGGATGAAAAAAGCATTCTAGTGTCTGTTCCCTTATTGGACGTGTCGTCTTAATGCATCCTGGATTGCGTGACCCTGCTGGCCCCTGCAGCAGGGCCGGCTTTCAGATGCGGCAGGCCCTGGCTGTTTCCTTGGTTGCCAGGGGAATCCTACCGAGAGAGAAACCCCTGCCTCCCAGCCCCGACAGCCTTCACAACAGAGCGCGGCCTCGTCAGCAAAAGGAGAAAGAGAAGAAACCCAACCCACAAAACCGTAGACGAGAGCCCCACACAGGACTGTACATTACAGTCTTCCTCCTTCCCCAGCTGAAGGGATAAAGGGCATCATGATTTTGTTTTCAAATGTGTTTAAGAACCTGTTATTAAAATGGAATTAAGCCCCAGTCCCAGGGCAGCGGCTCCTGACTACGGAGAGATCATCTCGATAATGCGATTAGCAGCTGCCTTCTGAGGCTGGAAGGAAGAGCAATGTGGAGCCGAAGCTGGCTCTGGAGTCACTGCCATGGCTGAACCCGACCTGCCCTCCCAGGGTGCTGGGCGTCAGGGGCACGGACGGCCCCAGGCGTGGGCTGCCCGTGTGTGCGGGGTGCCCAGCGTGGCAGATGCCCTGAAGAAACACATGTATGAGCGCGCACAAACACACGGGCATACACACGCGCGGTGCATACACCCACGCAGGGGCATACACACACGGGTGCATACACACACACGGGTACATGCACACACAGGTGCATACTCACACGCGAGTGCATACACACAAGTGCATACACACGCAGCTGCATACACCCACGCCGGTGCATACACACACGCGGGCATACACACACGCGGGTGCATACACCCACGTGGGGCCATACACCCACGCAGGGCCATACACCTACACCGGTGCATACACACACGCCGGTGCATACACACACGGGCATACACACACGCAGGTGCATAGACACACACAGGTGCATACACACACACAGGGGCATACACCCACGCAGGGCCATACACCCACGCAGGGCCATACACCTACGCCGGTGCATACACACACACAGGGGCATACACACACGCCGGTGCATACACACACAGGGGCATACACACACGCAGGTGCATAGACACACACAGGTGCATACACACACCTGTGCACTCTCGGGTGAATGCAGTAACCTCCTGTGTCACCCAGTGGAGAAGCAGCATTTGAGGTTTGAAGCCGAGCACTGCCCACAGAGCCTTGCTCTTTGCCACCGCCCATCTACTGGGCTGGGTGTGGGGATCTGAACTGCAGAAACCAAATCAGTGGGGAAACTGCTGTCCAGCGCCCTGCCCACCTTGCAGCGGGCAGAGAGACAGAGGTGGTTGGGCCGTGAGGCTCTATCCCCGCCACCGCGTTGCCCCTGGAGCCATAGAGTAAGTGTCACAGTAGGTGACAAAGAAGGGGTGGTCCCAGGGACACTGGCCCTTTTACGTAACGTCTCATCTCAGTGGCCCGTACACTCTATGGGGAGATGTTGTTCTCCCTGTCTGTAGATAGGGAAACTGAGGCAGCGGGCAGCTGAGTGATTCTCAAACCCACCGGAGGGATGTTGCTGAGTGCTGGAGGTCCGAAGCAGTGGACACTGGGAGGAGGGCAGGCCGGGCCCCCACGGCCCCTCTGAAAGGACCACCCTCCCGCAGGCACCGGCCACTCTGTCGGCGTCACCTCCTGTGGCCCCACTGCACGTGCAGCGGCCGGGCGCAGGGCAGGCTGGCCCCCACAGGCCGCGGCGGCAGGAGCTGGGGCGCTGTGTCTTGGTTGCTGCCCCTCCTTCCCTGCAGCCGGAAGCTCTGTTGGGCAACGTGTAAATGAACCGAGTTGGCAGTGCCCCAGTAAGACTTCACTTCTAGAAACAGGTGGCACAGCAGTCTGCCACCTCAATTCCCGGGTCAAGAGGCAGCTGCTACGGTGGCGGTCCATGCCTGGCGTCCTGGCTGCCCAGCCTGGGCAGCTTACAAATTTGGCAAGATCTTGCCTCAGAATTAAAAGGGTCGGGGATATAGCTCAGTGCACGGGCCCTGGATTAAGCCCCAGAACAAAACAAAGGTGCAGCCGCTGGAAGCACTGGCCTGGAAGAGCCATGGCCTCACCGCCGGCGAGCTGTGCTGAAGGGCCAGCCGCGTGGCTCTGAGTATGCTCCCTACCTCCATGAGCCTCAGTCTCCCCATCCACAAAGTGGGCCCACAGCGACATCTGCCTCGTGCAGGTTCATGGGGTCCTGAGGCCGGGAAGGACAGAAGGCGCCCAGGAGAGGGCCTGCTCCGTCACTGTCACCACCCTCTCCTCCAGGAGCAGCCGGATGGCGGCCACGGCCTGTGAGTTACTCGGGTCCACACGACGCATCGGGTCCAGTCTGAAGGCTGCTGACGCCGCTGGGGCTTTGCTCTTTGGACATCACCTGGGAACCCACCCCTCTGGTCAGGGCACGTTAGGCTGACTGTGTGGCTGTTGCCCTCCAGGTTGGACAAGAGGGGGTACGCTGGGTCCCCAGCCTGTTGGTGGGAGCTCATCCCTCAATTCCGTGGGCATTTGCCCTTACAATCCTGGGTAAGGGCAGTCCTAGTGTCTCCTGTGCGGTCCCATTGGCCCCTCTGCCTAGTGCTGGTCCTGGCATCTTGGTGGAACACATACACGTGTGTGCGTGTGTGTGTGTGCACGTGCATAAGTGTGTTGGGGAGGCAAGTGGGCATTTCACAAGTGGTGCCTGTCCTCGCCTTTGCTCTCATTTCTCCGTGGATTACTCCTATTTATTCACACCTACTGAGTGCCAGGTCCTAATGCATGCTTCCTACCCCACCATGGCCAACACTTAGGTGCATGTAGCATTGCGTGTCAGCCCTTCTTCCTGCCCCCCGTGGCACAACACCGCAGTGAGGAAGATCTCCTGCTGTCTAAGGCTACGCAGGTGGAGGTGGGCAGTGCGGCCGCCCGGCGCTCCCTCGGTCTTGTTTGCCACTTGTCCCCGCCTCCCACACTGCCTCTGCAGGACCAGTGTTCTGTTTTCCTCAAATCTGTCTCTGAGTAGAGTTAGAGTTTGTTCTTCCTTGTCACGATCAAAGGATACCAACATATCTCATGTCCTCTGCCTCCAGGAAAATGAGTTAGGCTCACTAGATCGGCTACAGCAAACACTGCGATCTGACAGGTTGGGAGGGGGCTGGGCGAGGGATGGGGGCAGAAACCCTTCTGTGCTTTTCGGAGAAAGGAAAAGGCGCAGCCGTCACCAGCACGTAAGATGGGCCCACAGTGAGCACCGGCAATTCCACAAGCTGGTAAATACAGTACTCAGAAGTCAGAGGAGAAGTTTGCAGACCTTTTTCACACTAGCATAGTTTGGAAGGAGGGGAGAAAGGAGGGAGGGAGAGAAGAAAGAAAGGAAGGTAGATCAGGGGTCCATGGAAAAAGGAACAGACAAACGAGAGGCGGCCTGCACGTAGCCTGGCATATCTTGCAGCCCCACTAAGGAAGGAATTCTGACGAGCTGCAGCCAGCTGCGCCTCGGGACGCGAGGTGAGATAATACAGTCACCAAAAGGCAAATACCGTGTGATTCCACTTGTGTGAGGGGCCTTGAGTAGTCAGATCCGTGGAGCTAGAGAATGGGATGGTGGTTGCCAGGGGCAACAGTCTTGATATCAGTTTGATCAGCCTTTCACTTAAAAAAATTAGTGATTCCTCCCCAGGTGTGTGTGTCAGAATCTTCTTGGGAGCGTGTTAAAAGCCCGCGGCTGAGTTGTGCATCGGGCCGAGTCCTGAGCATGCCCAGCCTGCACTGCCGGGCCCGGATCCTGCGTTTAGCAGGCTCCTGCCAGCCAGTGTTGAGCATCCCCAGCCCAAGCTCCCTTCTGTCTGGCTCAGGCCTGGCTCAGTGTCCCCCAGCCTGCGTGCCCTGGGCCCAGCCCCGTGCTGGCAGAGTGGCTCTGGTACCCAGGTGCTGTGCCGGAGCTGCGACAAACCCCTCTGCGCCGCAACAGCGGCCCCTCAGCGTTGGCCCTATGGGCAGCGGGGCGCTCAGGAGAGCAGGGTCCGAGGGAGACCTGCCCTCTGTCCTCCCCTGGCGATCGCTAACCCTGGCCAGCGGCTGCCTTCCGAGACGCTGACGCATCGAGGACGTGCTAGCATTGTTTGCTCGCCATCCTTTTCATCCTGCAGAATCGTTCGGCATCAAAGGGATGACATTTATTGACTCTACCAATAGAGCGATTGATGAATAAGTTATGTAACGGTTTCATTCTTCTTCACAATCAATTATTTAAGTGCTGTACATTTATATTTGCTGTCAAGAAGCCCAGTGTCTCCAGGGCCAACCTTCAGGTGTGTGTTAGGGTCGGGTCAGACACAGAGCAGGGCTGGTGGCTGACTGGCTGACACAGCTCCAGGCAACCAAGGCTGTGAAAGCCCCGGCCTTGTGTGAGCAAAAGGCCAGTCTCTTGCTACCACTGCTCCTGAGCCTCCCGAGGTTTCCTTTTCCTTTGGCAGTTTGGAGGCCACAGTGGAAAAAGGTTTGCAGAAAGAGAAGCCTGCAGGCTGAGGGTTTGGGGAGCGGAGTGTCAGTATCCACAGCTCTGCTTGTGTAATTGTGCTCGATTCTCCTGGGCCTGGCATAACATGTCATCTCGGGATGACCTGAAAGGATTCAGAATTTGCTCTGCACTCTTGAAGTACAGGGTCGGGTGTCAGCAAGGCCAGGGCTCCCCAGGGCTCCGGGAGTCTCCTCTGAGCCCTAGCTGCTCCCTCCTCTGCGGCCCGTCCCTCCCCTCTCCATCTCTGCCTCAGGAGCCATCTTTATGAGGTTTTCTCTCTGTGTCCCTCTGCATCCACCCTAAGTCCCGCAAGGCTTCTTCTCAAGATACTTAACTAATTATGTCTACAAGATCCATTCTCAAATGAAATCCCCTTCTGAGATTCCGGCGACATGAATGTTGGAGAGACCCTGCCCACCCTACCATAGACGTTAACTGTCCACTAGCTGCGACACCCCTGTGACAGGGGAGGGAGAGGGAGCTCGCAGAAGTCTCCGTGGGGTCCTCAGAGGCCGCGGTCCTGGGCTTTCCTCGCAGGTCTGGCCTTTCCGAAAGCCTGGAGCCCTGCCAGTGAGCAGACACTGAGGAGGGTGAGCGGGCATGGGCCTCCTTCCACCCGTGACCACTTTGCCTCTGCTTCTCGGGGGTGCAAAAGTTGAGGAAATTGCTAGAAACTAGTCCAGCAGGAACACTAGAGAGTGATGCGTTCCCTCAACTACTCTCCTCTGACGACGCCTGGGAGGGGCTGAGCTGTCCGCCACGCAGGGACGCTGAGTGAATGGCGCGTCCCTAGCCAGCCCGGCTGTGTTTTATCTGAACAAAACATCTGACTAACCCCAGGCAGATTTCTCTTCAGGTTGTAATTATTCCGGAACAAACAGAGAAAATAGGAAGGGGCGTCCCGCTGGGAACGGGGCCTCCTGTCTGGAAGAGTCCCACCGGAAATCTTCAAAACTCAGTGCTCTTATATTGATCCGAATAAATGCCTGCCGCAGCCCAGCTCCCCCCTCCATGCAGATGAGTTCTCAAAACAAAAAGGGACTAAATGAATGGAAACAGATTTCACTCCAGATTAGAAGCCGTTCTATACAACTCCTTGTGATCAAACTGCCCCCTGAAGCCAGAGCCGAACAAAATCCTGCCTCTCCACACTCGACACCTTAAATCCGTCCCCTCCATCTCCCTTTTGAAAAGGAAAATCCTTTAAGCTGCAGTCACAGGAATGAACTCTGATGTGACCGCCATGCAGGTGAGAAGGTTGGGGGGGCACCACTTCGGAGGCCACTTCCACATGCTTTTGTGGCCCCGGAAAGACCATTCTGCACGTCGGAATAAATTTCTCGGTCAACAAGAAGGAGAATGGGTGGGGAGGTGGGGAGAATCGAAGTGTCCAAGAAACTCGGCGACCTCGTGTGTGTCATTTCCTTTCTTACAAATAGAACAGAGCTGGATAAAAATGTCCGCACACAGCCCAGTCACTCTGGCCTGTCCACGGAGACCCAGCACTGTCTCTCAGAAGCTGCCCCACAGCCTGGAGTGAGTCCGTTCGTGGCTCACTGCTCGTCCTGGCCTGACACTGTCCATTCTTCCAGCTGCAAGGCCCCTGACAGGCACCTCCGCCAGCTCACTAGCTCACTGCCTTTGCTTTTGAGAGCTGGCTGGTTTCCCCCATGCTTGACAGTGAAGTAAGAGCAGGCTCTGCCCCTCTAATTCCCTCTGTGCAATCTTGGGGCCCTGGAAACCCCTGTGCCCATTTGAAGGGGACTCTGTCAGTGTCCCCAGGAACCCACCGCGGTCCCCCAAGGCGCCATCTTGTTTCTCTTTCCTGAAGCAAAAGGTGAGGACACCAGACATATTGGAGCTGTGGTAGTGGACTGCAGGCCCCGAGCTGCTCACGGGTTAGACTTGGGTTGATTGGTTACATCTACAAGGACCTGGGACTTAGCAAGGTGACATTCTGGCCCTCCGCTGAGCCCCATGTGGAGTTCCCTTCACCTCCCACGGTGCTGTCACCACGTGGACGCCTCATGGTGAGGACCTGCGAGTCCACAAGGACTAGAGTGAAGTGGCCAAAGGAGGAATTTTGGCCCCATAGATGACAGAAGGAAGCTCTGTCCTAAGTTCACCTCCAAGGTCTCCTCACCCCAGCGCTTTTCCCCTGGGCGACCTGGTGGCCTGAGAAAGGGCTGGCAGAGCACACTTGGGTGAAGGGCCAGACCCTTCCTTCGTGTTTCCTGCTTTTCCTCCTTGGCCCCACCCACCTCTCACTCACTTCCTGTCATCGTCATCATACCGGTGTGGCCTCTTCCTTCTTTCCTACATTCCTGGTGCTTCCTAAAACAATATCTGTGGCAACAGTGAGTTTGTCCAGGAATCCAGACTGCAAACCTCATCTCCCCTTCTGTGGCATGCATCCCAGAACTCTTATTTTTGAAGAACGGAATCACTGCATAGGTGTGTGTGAACAGCACAAGGCTGGCTACAGCCCAGGTCGCCCGACACCAGTCTGTAACTGTTATCCGGTATGTATTTAAGAGGAGTTTGGTCTGAAATTCTCTCTCCTTAGCAGTACAGAGAGCAGAAGAAATGTGGAGACCCCAGAGACCTTCTCAGACAGAGAACTTTTACCAGGGACGTGGACAGACATCCAGAGATTTATGTTCTTGGGAAACATCTTTCAGCAAGGAGTTTCTTCTGTGGCTTGGGGGGAGGGGAAGCCGTGAAGACAGGGCGAGGGCCCGTCCTAGGCCCTGCGTCCTGCCCACCTGGGAAGTCTGGGAAGCTCTCCTCTCCACGGTGAGCTGTTGAGTTCTTCCATCTGTGTGGGGTCCCCAGTGGTTCCCGACGGCATGGTGACCTAGTCACTTTACTCACTGCTGGCACACCGTGTACAGGACACCTATAGCTCAAAGTAGGGAAGTTTTATTTTGCCTCATACTTTACAAGTCTCGGTGCTGCACGGTCAGCTGACTCCCGGCAGAAGCAGCGTGGCAGAAGGCAGACCTGCTCACCTGACAGCAGCAGGAAATAGCTAACGGTGCAGCCAT
Organism: Petromus typicus; assembly: GCA_004026965.1. NCBI lineage: Eukaryota > Metazoa > Chordata > Mammalia > Rodentia > Petromuridae > Petromus > Petromus typicus. The sequence goes on from PVIR01002576.1 coordinate 80,150, forward strand.
GGAGGGACAGACCACCCTCCAGGTCGCAGCTGCGGAACCTACTCCCCAGCTATCCCATGATACCGCCCCACCATCCAGCCACCGTCCCAACACGGAGGCTCTGGAGGCCGTTTCAGGCCTAGACCGTAACGTGCAGCCATTTTGAACTGACCCCAAAGACTGAAGAAGGCGTTCAAAGCGTGAGCTGCTGCTGCCTCTGGGTTCCCGGCCCCTTCGGGTCGGGCCTGGACCTGGGAGAGCAGTGGGTTTATTGGAAGCAACACGTGTGAGAGGCAAGGTGGGGAAGCGGAATTGCTCAGACCACCTGAGACAGTGCAGCCAGGCTGGGAGGCTCCTGTGAGGGGGCGCGGCCCGAGGCGACGCTGGCTGCTGATTTCCCTTTTCCTACCCTGAATCCAGGAGAAAGTCTGGCCCTTCAGGCGCCTTGGCCAGGTCTGGAATCATTCCCAGTTGTCCTAACTGGGCAGGGTGCTGTTAGCTTCTGGTGAGGAGAGGTTGGGGTGCCGCTGAGCATCCTACAGCAAACAGGAAGATCGCCTCCCACCAGAGTCCTGCTTGGATCCAGCCCCACAGTCAGATAACAGAGGCCCTAAGCGTTTTGTCTTCAACATTCAGACATCTCCTGGCTGAAACCATCCACGAGGTATTTGTGAGTTTGTTTGAAAATAGTTCGGTGCGGTCGTGGCAGACTGTGGCACACATGCCACAGCCGGCTGTTTGTTATCACGGAGAGCTCTAAAAGGTTTGCCATCCTGGTTTAATGCAGTGGAGAACAGTAGAAAACTGACCACCTTTCCTGGGTACCGCAACCTGATAAGGCTACGCAGAAGTGCGTGCCTGGCCTCAGAAGGGTCCCTGTTGACTCGAGGGTTCTCTTAGTCTCCCTGTAGAGACAGTGGTCGTGAGATGTCGCTTCTCGCAAGGGTTAGCAGACTGGAGGCTCCCAGTGGGTCCAGTTTACAGAGATGCTGTCTCTGGCTCTTTCCACACCTTCTTCCACTCCGTCTTCCCTTCCTTCTTCTCTTCAAGGCTCTTTGGCAAGAATTTAGACACTGTCATCTACTAGCAGCCCCAGGGGCCGCCTTCCCCAAGTGTCTTTCATCCGCGTCAGCCCCGGCAGCCTGCCCAGTTCCCGTGCAAGGCCCTGGAGTCTCAAACTTTGGGGAGTCTGAGGCCCAGGAACCACCCAGCCCCCCCGGCTTTGCTTCAGGAAGCAGGGGAGGCTGTTGAATGGCAGTTTGCTTTTCCAGCTAGTGTTGGGTGACACTGCTGCTGCTGCACCAGGAACTGCTGCCCTGAAGGGTTGATTCTCAATGTTCCTGCACAGCAGACCCACATGGGGATCTGGCTGCAAACAAGGTGCCATGACCTCTCCCATCGCATTCTGCCCCAGTGGATTGGGGAGGACCCGGGTGGCGCCGGGCCAGTGACTGACCCAGAGTCCGCGAGTGGGCCCGACCAGCTCCTGCCACATCCTGCTGCTGTATGTGAACCACTCACACCCTTGGCCGGGGCAGCGGGCCTGGGACTCTGCATTTCTAACAAGTTCCCAGGTGACACCGGGCTTTCTGTGCAGTAGCTGGGGATGGGCCAGTGGTTCTCAGCCTGGGGGTGATTTGGGGCCTGTCGGGGGGATGGACGTCTCGGGGGACATACTTAACTGTCACACAGGACACTGGGGGCTATTCTACTGGCGTTTACCATTCCAGAGTGCACTAGAGAGATAAAGAAGTCTGTGCCCCTAGATCACACTGGTGCTGGGGGGAAACTGAGTGAGACAACGACCCTGAGACGTGGCCGGCACTAAGAGGAGCCAGCGTGGTTGGCCACGGCTTCCTGGAGCACGAGATGTTGAAACTTAGCAAATTTCCCAGTGCCAGCTTCTTCTGGGCAACAGGGCTGACGTACAGCGAGAGGCCCTCCTCTCCCGATGCCTTTTCCGCCCATGCTGCTTTCTTCTTTCTCCAAACCCCACATGCTACACGATGTATGTTTTGCTGATGTGTCTTATCTGCAGTCTGTTTCCCGCACTACCGTGAAGCCCTGGAAAGGCAGGGACTTCTGAATCAGGAAAATCTCCTCGTGCTCAGTTAATAATTGTGAAGTGGCTGAGTGGGCGTGAAGGTCCTCGGAGAAGCGGGAGGCGGGTGCCTGTGCAGCCCAGGGGAGGGCAGGCTGCTTATGTGATCACTCTTTCACTCGCCTGGCAGACGCGCCTGAGACTGGCTCCCTGGGCACAAGTGCTGGCTCTGGCTGAGAGTCTCGGCCACTACCTATCTCTTTTCCTTTCAGATATTCAGAAAGTGCAATATGAATGCTTTTTCCTGCTGGGCAAAGAGCGCCTGTTCTTTTCTGTCTTCTTTTTTTGAGGTGAGATTATTTGAAGCGCCCCCACTCCTGAAGCTGGGGAAGAAATAGCCAAATCACAGTGAGAAGTGCAAATGACAACTATCTGTTTCTGTAGTTCACTGCTTTCCTTGTTTGTTTTCCTTCCTACTTCATCTCCGTGCAGAAAATTAGAAAATCAGACCCTTAATTTGTGTTTGCAGTTGCCGAACAGCCTGGATTCACAGAAGCCCATGGAGGGTCACCGTCCCAGGGGCACATCTGCGGGGCCTGCGCCTGTGTCTCACTCTCCGGAGGGGAGCGGTCGTTGTCACTGGCCTTTCCTTCCCACTGTGCTCGGCCCAGCCAGAAATGAGCATCTCTGCCCGATTTCTTCCGGGAAGACACATGGTCCCCGCGGGGTTATTCCAGAGGCAGAGCTGGCTGAATCTGTCCAATGTGTGTGACGTCCCAGAGGTCAGCCCAGTGGCCAGCGCAGCCTGGGGTCCATTCACGTCCCCTTTGCTGGCTGGAGACAGAAGGCCACCCATGCTCTGCCCTCCCCTCATGGCCCACTGACTTGGTTCATTTCCTCCAAATGGAGTGGCAGGCTGCAAAGACAGAGACAAAGTATTGGAGGTGGAGAGGACTTTGATGACTTGGAAAAGAAGGAGAGTCTCATGACATGAGGCTCCCACACTAGCCCCACGTTGCGATCTGATTGGCGCTGGGCCAGCTGGTCAGCAGGAAGGAGGGCTCCCCCCTTGACACAGGTGCCGGGCGTGATCCACTTGGGACCAGCTGTGCCTCCCAGCTGGGCTCACAGCACGAGATGAGCTTTAAATACACGCATTCCTCTGCCCCCAGCCAAGCTGAGAAGATCTGGACTGCCCCCACGAGACCCCCAAATGCCCTTGTCTCACCCTGGGATGCTGACTAAGGTTAGGAGCATCAGCCTTGACCCCTCAAGGTGTCCAGGCCGAGGTCACTGGGGCTTCCCTCCTGAGCCTCCGCTCCCGACTTCGGATGGAAAAGCGAAGGTCGAGAGGACGGAGGAAATCATGGATCAGAACTGAAGGTGCGAGAACCCAGAACTCTGTCAGCTGGCAAACGGGTAAACAAAGTGCGGTGCAGCCGGATGGTGAAATCGTGCTTGACAGTGAGGGGAGCAGCGCACCAGAGCACGTCCCAGCATGCACACGCCGTGACATTAGGCTGCGTGCAGGCGACCAGACGCGGAGAGCCACAGCCTGTGCGGCTGCTCAAGCCAGACCCAGAACAGGCGGATGCTCAGAGGGAGCAGATCTGTGGTTGCCAGGGCTGACGGAGGAAAGAATGGGAGAGGCACCCCAGGGGTACTGCGTTTTGGGGGGAGTGGGGAACTCTCTAGTGATGCTGATTGTACAACTCTGAATATACCGAAAGGCACTGAACTGTATGTGTCAAAAGGAAGAATTTTATGATACGGGGATTGTATCTCCATAACAAAATAGACACACACATCCGGTGTGTTACAGAGCTGTGACAAGGTTGGTTGGAGTGCCAGCGGTGCCAATGTCATTGACTTCCTATTTTAGCATTTCCTTAGGGCCTGCTGTGTGCCCAGTGGCAAGAGCTCTGTGTGTCATATTTTGCATCTCACCTAGATCGTAATCATCTTTACTTCCTATAGAACTTCGCTGAAGACCTGCTCAGTTGTGGTGGGTAGTCAAGGTCAAGGTTGCAGGCTGGCCAGACCAGAGGAGGATGTAGTAGGCTCAGACTGTTCTGACTTGGAGCCTAGATCCTCGCCTTGCTGCTGTCCAGGGCTTCTGAATAATGCAATGGCTTTTTCTGGGGAGAGCAGTCATTGCTCGCTGAGAGCTCTCAGGACGTGACACCCAAGACTCCCTGGGAAAGGCGGAAGGATGCGCAGCCAGCCGGGCGAACCTTCCGAGCTGCAGACTTGTGAATGACTCTCCCACGAGACCCATCTGCAGTTCTTGGCCTGTGGAGGAAGAATGGAGTCCAAGACTTGAGAGAGCTGCTGACAGCCTGGAAGACGCCCCGGGGGCCACGCTCAGGCCTCAGTGATGACAGGCACCTTCCCCCAAGCTCAGGGAGCCGCCCCAGTGCTCCCCGCAGGGGAGGATCGACGAAGCTTTGCCATTACATCACTCAGAGAGGAGGACCCTTCCGGCCCCTGACTTATGGAGGGGTCCCCGGAGCCTGCTCCCATCTGGGGAGAGACGAGGAGGTGGCCTGTGCCAGTGAATCCAAAAGCCGCTGAGTGGTGAGAGAGAACTCTCTCATGACTGCAAACGGAGTGTCAGGCTGGGAGAGTCCCGGGGCCCCGGGGTCCATGCAGCTCTTACAGAACTACGTAGATGATGAATGCGCAGAAATGGACTCTTCAGGGGACATAGGCTGCTCCCCCGGCCCATGACGTCTGATCCCGATATGGGGCTGACTGGTGGGGAGGAGCCCTAGTACCAATGCCGTGACTCAAACTTGGGCGGTATGGGCTGGTCGTGTCCCCCTGGTGCAGGCTCTGTTATCTACACAGGACAGGGTTTGACTGCAAAACTGGGAGGGCCACGTTTACTCCTCAGGACTCTGCTAGGGCCTCCTCGGCTGGCCCCCGTGAGGTGCCAGGGATATGGCACGAGCAAAATGTGGGCATCAGCCTTGTCCGCTGGAGCTTAGCAGTCAGATGACTTCCCAGGGACAAGCAGGAATGGACGCTGCTATCATGTAGACATGGCTTTTGCAAACCTACTATGTGCTAGATGGTCTTCTGCTATTATTGAGCCATCTGTGAAATTCTGATTTTATTCAGGAATGGGGAAGCCAAGAACAGATCAGGAGGAGATGGCCACTGAAGAAAGAGTTACCTCCAGCTCTCAAGAGAAGGAGCTGCTCACCAGGGAACGTGCCGGGGTGGGCCGGAGCCTTCGTGGAGGCTCTGATGGGAAGGGAGAGAGCAGGCAAGGCTACAGAAGAAGCTTATGTAGTTTTTAAACTACAGTAAAATTCCCATCAGGCGAAACCCAGAGATCCGAAGTAGGCAGGTGGCTAGATTCGGGCAAATGCATGCACGCCTAGGTGTCATCACAGCTTTATCAAGACACAAGGTGTCTCCACCACCCCGAGATTGCTGCATGCGCCCCCTGCCCAGGCCCCATGCTGCCCCAGACCCACAAACCCGACTCTGTTAAGGTTGATTTATTTTGCCTCGTCTAGAATTTCGTGCAGACAGATCTTACAATACATACTCTTTTATATCTGGCTGCTTTTGCTCAACACAGTGCCTCTGAGATTCACCCAAGTTGGTATCTACATCCATTCGCCACACCTTGTCTGTCTGTTTTCCGGTGACGAGGTCTGGATTGTTTCCGGGTGGGGGTTTGCTCAGTAAGGCTGTGTGGACATGTGTGTGTACCTCTCTCAGACTCATGTTATCTCTTCTCGGTAAACACCCAGGTGCCCTGTCGCAGGCAGCCCAGCACCGTTCCTTTAGAATCGCTGGAGCGTCATCCTTTCCAGCTTCTTACTTCAGCTTGAAAGCGGCATTTCAGGATGTTTTACTTTTTTAACTATGGAAAAAAGACACATAACATAAAATGTCCCATCTTAACCACCTTCAAGTGTAGAGTCACAGTGTGGGACTGTGTTCCTACTGTTGTCAACACCAGGACTCTGTCTCTTGACCCGAAGTGACACTCTGGCCCCGTTAAACACTTCCACCCCCTTACGCTCTCCCTCTGTGAGTCTGATGTCTCTCTGGTCCGCGTAGGTGGGGCCGTGAACTGTCCAGCATTTGTTCTTTGGTATCTGGCCCAATGCTATGTAGCCTGAAAACTACCAGATTCACTCAGGTATTAGAGTTTCCTTTTTCTTAGGCTGAATGTATTCCATTGAATGTATAGATCCATTTGTTATTGCTTTATTTGTAATGGAGAAGTATTTTTATTGTTACGGCTTTACTGTATCTAGCCAGCTCCTAAACCTAATGCATGCCTAGCTGGAGATTTTCAGAGCTAGCTAGACCGAGGGCGAGTGATACTGGGATGAAGGGTGCATGGTACCAAATTAGTCCTCTGATCGGAATTGTCTGGTGTGGATGATGGAAGCCGCACCCTGGCCCTGAGTGACACACCAACCAATAGGCTTGTAGCGTGGACGGCGTAAAAGTGAAAGGGATCCTCGCTGCTTATTGCCTTCCGCCTACCCTGCTCTACCATGGACTGTTTCTCCTCTGCCAAACACTGGCCTTGGAGCCAGCTGACTGGACTGAAACCTCTGCAAACTATGAGTTAGAAGAAACCTTTTGTCGTTTAACTTTGATGTCAGGTATTTTGTCTCAGTAATGAGACAAAACTTTTTTTTTTTTAATACCATTACCTGCTCCTAAAACTCTGTAGAACCTTCCTTACCTCACCCGGAACACACGGCTGTGTTCGTGCCGTGACATTCCAGAGGCAGGAGATCTGAAGTGCAGGCGAGCCGACGGCAGGCAGGCTTCACCGTCCTTTTCTTATCAGAGGTGCGTCGTGTACGGACTGTGGGCAGCGCCTCAGTCCCTGCTCGCTCCCATTGGAACTGGGTCCCCGGTAAGTCTGTTGAGAGCCTGTCTGCATTCCCTCCTCCAGAACTGCTCGTACCAGAGTCTGGGAGGCAGATCTTTTTGTTCATGTCTCCCTTGGCTGTTTTAAAGCCCTGTCGTCGGGTCTGACACACAGCGAGTTTCCTATCAGACATGAGAGGCAGCGCCTACAGAATGTGAAGTGGGATGGGGAATGGGGGCTAAAATCCATTCAGAAGCAGACCCCAGCTCCTGCAGGGGCACTGGGCGCTTCCCAGCGTCTCGGAGCTGAGGACAGAGCTAAGGAAAACAGGCAGAGTTAATTGCCTGGTTGCTGAGCTGCTCCAGGAGTACAAGGAAACAATAAAGGCAATAATTAAAACTTGGTTGCTCAGATTTGACAGAGATAGGCTGTCTCTCGAAAGATGGGTAGTCACGGGCACAGATCACACTAATAAGATGCAAGAGCTGAGACACAGAGGAAAGATTTTCCCCCAGGCTCCACCTGGGGGAGCCACTCAGCCTTCAGCCCTCAGCCCTGGATTCCCTGAAGACCTCCCAGTAGTACTCACTACTCTCCCCTTTCCTCTTGTGATGTTCCGGTGTTTGCTCACTGTAGCACCTGCTGACAGTGTTGACACACAGCATGCACTCAGCAAATATTTGTGGAATAAATGCTGCCTGTTTACTGGTTATTGACCCACTAGACCATCAGCTCCTTTGCGACGGAACTGCTCTTAGCACCCCGACTGGTCCCGGAGAGGACTCTGGAAGGGCTCCTGGCTTTGAAGGGGCACCTACCTCCCGTGGTACCCAGCGGGCTCCCGTCTCCTCTGCTTCAATGCAACAGCTGTTGCATCTTCTCACATCATCTTTGGATCTCAGAGTCCAGCACATGCCCAGCGTACAGCAGGAGCTCAGTGCAGTACTGGCCTGTTGTGCAGTGACACCCAGCCAGCAGTTCCACTTTTCTTACCCACTGAGGCATTTCTCCTGAAGTGCAGGAAGAGCTGCACCGCAGAGCCCCGTCTGTGACTTCAGTCTCAGATCGGACGAGTGAGCCTGTCCAGCCTGCAACCAGCAGGTTCTTACTCATGTCAAGGCGAGTCCAGCCCTGACTCAAGCTCCTATGAGCGTCTCTTACCATCTCGGCATGGCTTCACGTGTCTGCTTGGACGAAGAGACCTTAAACGGAGCATGGAGGCCCAGAAAGTCCAAGCTCAGGGTGGTGGCTCTGCTGCTTCGTCTCGTGGACTCCGCACAGGGTCGTGGGTGGACAAGTCCTGGGAGTGTCCAGGTTGGACAGATGAGGTTCGGTCTCAGCCGTGGCTCTCCTCAGCTCTCTCAAGGCAGGAGTTCCCACCCTGAATGCCCATTTCCCACCTACAGAGTGGGGACAATTGTACCCACCACCCACTCTACTCCAGTTTTTTTAACCTCTTTTGACACTGACAGACTTCCACTGCTTCTTTGTAGACAGAACATCTGTTTAGAAACCCCTGCACACGCTCGCCCGGTCAGGCCCGCCCTTCCCTGAAGCCCCCGCGGACCTCTGGGGAGCCTCCCTGCGTTTGGCCTGTGTGAAGGTGTGTGAGGCGGGGAAGGCCTGGCCCTGGCCTTGGTTATTCAGAGACTGTGGACAGCAGTCCACCCAGAAGGGGCTTCTGGGGTCCTGCTTGTGGGGAGAGAGGGGAAAGCACTCGCTGCTGCAGAGAAGCAAGCACAGCCGTCACCCCAACGGGGCTCCCCCATTCACTTAACACAAGCCCCTGCAGAGGTGGCCGGGCCTGGAGGCCTGTCAAGAGACCCAGGACAGGGCCGGGGATTTAGCTCTGTGGTTCTGGCACCTGTCTTACAAGTACAAGGACCTGGGTTCAATCCCCGGTAACCACATAACAATACTGGGTGTGGAGACTCACGCCCAGCAGCAACCAGTACCACATACCACAGTGCCGGGCGTGGTGGCTCACGCCCATAATCCCAGCACTCGGGAGGCAGAGGCAGGAGGATTGCTGTGATGTGAGTTGGAGGCTGAGCTCAGGGCCAACCTGAACCACAAAGCGAGACCCTGCCTCAAAAAACCTAAAAAAAAAAAAGGGACATAGGACATTTTGCTCCCATCTGAACGGGAGAATACTGCTCAATTTATGAGATGTGATCAGACAATACACAGAACGTTTAAACTTCTAAAACAGTATCAGTCAGAGGCACATTGCTGTTAACTCCCCTCAGAGTGAGGCCCCTCATTTGGAGCCCACTTGTCCCGTCTTTCTTGCTATTCACTTCCTGACACAGCCCAACACCCTCTTGTGAGTGTCTTGTTGTCCTGAGTTGATTCAGAACGCTTATCTTCCATGTCATTTTGACTCTGGAGAAAGAGCCAGAGGCTGCACGGTGCCAGACTCAGTGAATAACGTGGGCGAGGACACTCCATCGTGTTTTTATTTGACAAAAACTGCCTTAAACGCTTGATTGACAAGGCATGATCAAAAAACGCAAGTAAAACACAGGGTTTCAATTTAAATTACAGATTCTTAGAGGCCAGGGGTTTGCCTCAGTGGCAGTGTGCCTGCTGGCAAGCAGAGGGTCCTGAGTTTGACTCTGGGAACCGGGAAAAAAACTACTCAACAAATGTTAAAATTTAAAAATAGATTACAGCAAAAGACACATTGCCATTAATCATCCTCAGAATACTTAAAATGCCTCCCCTCTCACTGAGCTGCTTAGCACATTGTTATTGGCAATATGTGTTTTATAGCAATAAATTTTTTCAGTGTAAACACCACACCTTCCAATCATCCCTTGCACACTGCAGTTGCCAGCACTGAAAGTAGCCTTCCTTATTTTCACGGAGATTGTTGAAGGGCTGGTTGGCTGGTTGGTAGTTAAGGCTGGTCCCCTCTGTGTCACAATGGCACCACGACGCTGCCGGGCTGAGGCCGTGGACCATGTTCACGGCACACATGTGAGCCTCTGCTGTGTTCTGTGCTGGGATCACTGAGCTAGGAAGTCTTGGCTGGCAGAGGTGAGTCAGCATGTGGCAGATGCTTGGGGGGAGGCGGCTCCCAGAGAGCGGCGTCAGGCCCAGAGGCGGAGCTCTCGGCTGTGTGAGCGGAGGTGTAGCGGGGCGGGGCTGAGAAGGGGTCTGGATCCGCCAAACACCTTCAGAGAGGCACGAAGCAAAATCGCACATTGGGAGAACCTGTGGTTGTTGCCATGGCCAGGCTGCAGGACAGAGGTGGAGGAGGTTAGATCTGGTCCTGCGGACAATTCCAGTCCGTGCAGCCTCTGATCTCACCAAGAAGCTGGGGCTGGACCCGGAAGTGGAGAGTCGCGGGCTACACCTGCTTTCTACGCGTGAATTTAGGCAGCAAGTAGGAAGCAAGGGAGCTGGATGATCTGTCTGTGGAATAATGAGGCGTATTTCAGGAGATTTCTGTGCGTTTTCACAGGGCTCAGATTGATAGGCGAATTCTGTTCTTCAGTCTTAATTATCCAACCCAAGATGTAAAATTACTCTCTTCATTTGCAGCTGGAAGACCGAAGTCCGAGCATTGGCCTTGCACTAACCCGCAGGCTCGGCTGCGTAGTGGCCACTGCACGAGCTGGTCTGGGCCTGCAAGCCTGGCCACTCAGCTGGGAAGGAACCACGAGTTCCAGCATGCATGTCGCTATCACTCAGCCACCAGTGCTGCAGGACTCCAGCTCCGGCCAGGTTCTCTGCTTTCCCACAGCATGGTGTCTCTTATTCTAGAACCTTCTGCTCCTGTTGAGACCCCCCGCTCTCCTGTGACTCGGCTTTATACCCGGCCTACAGAAGAGTAGGATCACCAACCTCATAGCATGGGCCTAGCTCTGTTGTAGCTAACAGGCAACACTCCAAGCTCCAGCCGTGTGACCAGGGGTACGTTTTGTCCCTGACCAACTTCTTCATTTATTAAAAACAAACCGTGACCTCGGTGGGCTTGCAGAGGCTGCACCCGCCTTGTTCACTGCTGCGTCCTCAGGGCCGGTCACATCGTGTGGAACATGGGACAAACCCTGGAGATCAGTCCGTGTCCCCAGCAGCGTCTGTCCAGGCAAACGCCAAAGACAGTAAAGCCAGGTCCCTGCCTTCAAGCATCGGGTGATAGAAGTGGATATGGTGGCAAATAGAACATAGTAGGAGCTTTTATGAAATGCAAGTAAGTAGAGAATTCAGAGGTGGCACCAGGGGGAGGCTCTTCTGTTTCTTCCCTTCAGCTCAGGCCCCGGAAAGCTGCACCAAGGGCGCCACATGTTTCAGGGTCTTATCTTCCAACGCACTGTGAGTTAATGTTATTTCGCATGCAGAGAAAAACTGCATGGAATGCACATTCTCCTTCCTACAACTGAGAATACGCATTTGAGCAAGATCAATTTTTTTCTTTAAAACACGTCAATAAGAATTGATTGGTGAAAACATGCTAGTGTAACATTTTGCAGAGGTTACAGAGAGCTGTGCAGGATCTCTCCCACTCACGTGCTGGCCACCAAGGAAAGGAGAGTCTCTCTGCACCCCACCCCCCGGCTTCTGGTCACAGAAGATGTGGAAGCCTGTAGGACAAGTGCGTGCTGGCATGGAGACACTCTGGCTAGCACAACTGTGTCCCCAGGGCAGGTGCTTGGGGGAGGCCGGAGATGAGCTGTCCGCTGGAGGACAGACCCCTCTGGGCCGGATTATGCAAGCTGTAGGGAAAGGTGCAGAGCGTGTACCCCAGGGAAATCTGAATGGCCAAGAGGAAGAGGAAGAAGAGTGCGGCTCCAGCTCCCAGAGACCCAGGGCACCAACCAAGCCCTGTGTCCTCAGATGGCCCAGGGCTACGCAGCTGGACAAGCCCCTCCTTGGGGGCTACGGAGTCCCTGGCAAGGCTAGTGTGAGCTCCATTCACAGTGCTCAGCCTGACCCAGGGCAGACGGCGTGGCGAGACCCTCTGAAGAGACAGATGCTACACCCAGGGTTAGGTGTCCGAGTCACCGCGGAGGCACATCACCACGTAGCGTTGTTCTGTGATGGAGGGAAATGGGTGTCTGAGTGTCCACACATCGGAGTGTCCATCCCGCCTCGGTGGCTGCCCCTTCCGAGCTGGGTGGGATTCCCGAGGTCTGCTCTACACTGGCTCAGGTCACTATGGCCAGAGCAACCTGGTACGTCAACACTGTCACTTCCTTCCAGCGGGTAAATGGCTGTCCTCTACCAACAAACGAGAGTCGCTGCACATGGCGTCCGACAGGCTCGTCACATGGCCCGGCCCGGACCCCGTCAGGAATCACGCATCGCGGTCTGCTGCTTTCTTCCTTGTCTTCTCTACGTGCTTGTGAAGTGCACGACACTGTAAAAACACGGACGTGGAGCGAGCCCACCACAGTGGACGTGGACCGCAGCTTGCAGGCGTGACTAGGGGTCCTGGATGGAAGCGGAACGGGATGCAGAGAGCTGTGTATTCACCTGGAAGCCAGGCCGGGAATTCTCCTCAGCCCAGCTGACAAGATAATCCGTGGCGACAGACCCTCCCTGTCGCCACACAATCATTGGTTCCAGTGACCGACTTGGGGTGACTGCAGCTCCTGCAAGCAGAAGGGGTGCTTCTGTCAACTTCTTCCTCCTCTAGTCCTTGTAGGTCGAGAGGAAGGCCGCGTTTCCGCTTTGTCCACCGCCATTCTCTGTAAAGGAGTGCTCCCCAGGTCTGAAGTGAAGTGAATGGCCTTCCTGAAAGGGGCAGGATGCTTTTCCCCAGGCCACCATTGTTCCCCGGCCATAAACCCTTCCCACTCACTTGGCCTCAGATAGAACTCTGGAGCTCTCTCACGTAGCTCACTCAGGAAGGCCGCCGCGGAGGCCCGCCGTGGTTTACCTCCGTCTTGTATAATGACAGTGCTCCCTCCCCGACAGAACGCTTTGTGATCCAGAGGCATCGCCATCGGGGTACCTGGCTGTCCTCTCTCACTCTGCTCTCATTATTCTTTCTAATTTTGCAGAGTCACTGGCTGGAGAAGGCTAACACAAAAACAAATGCATGTTTTAGTAGTTAATATTTAATTTACACTTACATCTCAGGTGTACAGGGATAACGATGTGGCAATTAAAAGCAAATATATACTTTTAGTCACGGCTGGGGATTACTTTGCTGAGTGAACAGGCGGTGACTTGGATATTTAACCGAATGTTAAATTGGTTAAAGCCTTGGAGATTTTTGATGATTGATGGATGGCTCGGTAACCTTCAAGCGAGGGGGAAACGCCGAGTTTGGTGATTTATGTACACACGTGACGTCGCGGCCATTATGCTGCCGGGCCATTGACTACTGGGGGGGCACACTGCTAAGTGAAACAAGCGCCCTGCGGTTGTCCGCACACCTTGATCCCACACCAATCCAGGCTTCCCTGCCACATCTGTGTATCGAGACATCTCTCAGTGGACGAATAGGCAGAGCTGAGCTCCACGTTTAGGGTTTTGCTGTCGCGGACATTTTTTGACAGGTGCGCTGGCCATGCTGGTCTCTCAGTCTTGACCTTGTTTTCCTCCTCACACGTAGACGTTCCGTGTCTTCACAAAGAGCTCACCTGTTCTTGACCTAGCAGGCACCTGGTACCCAGATCCCCTGACCGGGTAGTAGAACTCACCACTGTCCTGTTCCGCATGCAGGTCTTGCCTCAGTCTGTCCACTCTGGGCTTCCCCAAGCTCATTTTCCGAAGGAGCGGAGATGCCATTGCTTCATCACGAACTGCCTCTCGGGATGTGGGTCTGTGTCCAGCGGCGCCATGCTCATTCACAGAGAGGGATGATCGTTTTTTGCCTCCTCCATAGACAGTGGTCTTCCAGCTCTCAGCCTTTGGGGCTGTCACACTGCACAGAAGAGCAGCCTCTTCCCTGTGCCTCCTTCCTAATTGCTGCTCCTGACACAGTCCCCTCTGAGTGGGGGGGCAGCTGTTTCTTCCAGCGATAGGATGCGGAGGGAAGCGTCGCAAAAGAAAGACCCTTATGCATGATTCTGTTTCTGCTGAACTTGCCACTGGGCATTCGGTGGAGTCCATTGTCACCACTTCGTTCTTAGGTCACCCTGGTTTGCCTGGGAGTTCAGCCCAGACAAGGGAGAGACGACTGCTTCTGCCTCTGCACACTGACTCGTGCTCCCCTCAGCGCGCTCGACTTGACTGCCCTTTGAAAGGCCAGACTGGAGCGCTGTCCTGACCACGGCGTCCCGAGAGCCTGCAGAGACTTAGAAATCCGTCGTGGAGGCTGAGCGGGAGCCACGGCACGGCAGCTGTCAGCCCCCGTGAGGGTCCCCTTGAAGAGCGCTGTATTTCAGCCCTGCTGAGCCATGGGACAGTGTCTCCAGGTCTCCCTGCCGAAGCGGGGCCTCGCGGGGTAGCAGCTGGGGCTCCTGGTCAGCTGTCTTCAGGACGGCAGCGGCTCAGCCTGCTCGGTGACCCGTGCACTCCCCACTCCAGAGAACCTGGGCAGCTGGCTCAGTGCCCATCTGTCCCCACTGGGCAGGGTCGAGGCCGGGCCCTTTGCTGGATGTTGAGAAAAAAGAGAATAAGATTGCACAAGGCAAGCAGAAAAGAGAGAGGATGCTGTGGGGTAGGCCTTAGAGTCCTTAGAGTCCAGAATTCCTGATGTGGCAAATGTCCACGCTAAACTGCTAGTTCACTCACTCACCAAACACACTGGCCTCTTCCCAGGAACCCTGTGGCACGTGCCACAGACATAACTGCATAGCCAGCAGGTGAGTCCTGTCCTTGTCAGCCCGTCAAGGGAGTGAGGTAGCCTCGGCTAGGCCAGGCGGGAAGTGTTGGGGTGCAGGGGTTGGCAGCGGGTGGTCTGTGCTTTGAAGCCTGACTTTGCTACTTCCAGGCTATGTGGCTTCAGAGAGAGATGTTCCTCTGCTTGAATCTCAGTTTTGTCATCTGTAAAATGGGGATGATATCAGAGGTCACAGAAGGAGCTCCTGATGAGGACGCATTTAAGTACCAAAGGGATGAACTCCCCCATATATTCACAGCCTGCTGAGGCAAAGTTTAAGGGGTCCCTGTCTTTTCTTGGCTTGGGTGAGCAGTCCCTTTGGGGCAAGGAGCGCACCTTGAGCATTTCTCTAGAATGTTCTGCAACAGGGACCACATCCTGTTGCTTTGTTCCCTCCCTGAGCAACAGTAAATCACAAGAGGACCAGACCCTCACGCACAGGCGGGGCGAGGTGTGAGGCTGCCGGCCAGGCCAGGTGGCTCCGCTGGGCCTTCGGTGCTGGCGAAATCTGGCCACGTGGTGCCACCTGGCTGAAGGGACAGGACCCACAGACAGCCCTGTACAGGAGTCAGGAGGAAAGCGGAGGAAGATGTGCCTCTGCCTTCCCTGGCTTCTGTCCCTCCTCTGTGCCCCGTCCCTTGCAGGTGGGAGCTTTTAGGGGCGCTATGCACCCCACTCCAGCTAGCCACGTGGCCTTGCTTTATACAAAATGTGATGCTGAACATCTGTGTGTAAATCCCGCCTCTTTTGGTGAGGAGGGTAGAAACCTTCCGGGAGACGTGTTCACGCACAGCACGGTCTACATAGCTCAGCTTTGCTCAGCTACTGAGTTAATTCTGCACACATGGTGCTTTTCACCTGCTGCTCACGCTGAGCGAGCTCCTGCCATGAACCGAGACCCCCAGGGGTCCGCGCCCCAAGGGTCCCCGGCCCCTCTTCTCCGTGCTGGAGGCGTCCAGATCTGAACCGTCCGAGCAGTTCTGAGGGTTGTCGAGCATCCAGCGTGTGAAGCCCATGCCGGGGCAGCAGGGAGCAGGTGAGCAAAGCCGCGTTTCCTTCTGGGAGCTCGTAGCCCAGACGGAGTTTTTTTAAATTCAGATCTTTTTGGTACATTATGAATACACATCATCATCACATTCAACATGGAGAGTTTGCACCAGAATATAGCACGACTTGATTCTCATTATTTCCCCTCTCCTACCCACCCTGCAACCCCCCAACCCCATGTACACAAGCTTTGTTTCCTTTTGTTTTTATTACTATCAAATTCTTTTTCCCATTGTTATTTACCCCTACACCCTCTTTCCTTTTAAATATTTTCTGTTTCACAATATCAAATATATATACTACAACTCATTTACATCTTCGTTTTCTCATACCAGAGAAAAGATAACGATATTTACACATCTGTGATTTATTTATTTCACTTATGAGGATGTCCTCAAGGTACATCCATTTGAGTATGGATAACTCAATCTTATCATTTTTAATGGTAGAATATTACTGCATTCTATAAAAGAACCACATCTTCTTTATCCAATCTCCATTTAATGGACATTTTGGTTGTTTCCAAGATTTAGCAATCACAAACTGAGCTGCTATAAACATGGGTGCACATATGTCGCTATGATATGAATTCTTTAATTCTTTTGTGTATATACCTAGCAGAGCAATGGCCAGGTCAAATGAGACCTGCAATCCTAGCTTTTTGAGGAATCTCCACATTGATCTTCACAGAACTTGTACGAGTCTACAGTCCCACCATCAGTACAGAAGGATTCCTTTTTCTCTGCAGCCTTGCCAACATTTGTTGCTGGCTAATTGTGAGACAGCAGCCATTCTTTGTGGAGTGAGGTGAAATCTTAGTGTTATTTTCATCTATATTTCTCAAATGAGCAGTGATATTGAACATTTCTTCATATACTTCTTAGCTGCTCTTACTTCTTCCTCTGAAAAGTATCTTCCTCTGAAAAGTTCAGATGCCCATTTTTGAATTGGGTCTTTAAATTGGGGGAGGCTGATTTTTTTTAAGTTCTTATGTATTCTAGATAGTAGCCCTCTGTCTGAGAATGCTGGTGAAGATTCTTTCCCATATTGTTGGTTGCCCTTTTGCACTGTTGGTGGTTTCCTTTCCCACCTGCCAAGCCCAGAAAGTAGGTCAGTGGGAACTCTGGCCTGGGCGTGCAAGGGCCACAGGCCTTTAGGGCAAAGGGCACAGGCTGTGCCAACCAGTCAGGAGGCAGGAGCCAGGGGCTGAGAGCCAGTGCAGCAGGCAGCCAGAGGCTGAGCAGGTCCGAGGGGCCTGCAGAGCAGGTGGGAGCTGGGCCTGTGGGCAGCGCTGCTCGGGGCGTTTCTGAGACCCCGTGTGTCCTCCAGGTGCGCACACTCTGGAGTCTCCCGGGGAGTTTTATAAAGCCCGGGTCCTGTGTCATATCTTTTTTTTCTCCCATCCATCCCGATTCCTTCTCTTTTTCCTCTTTCTTTTTCTTCCCTTTTGAGCTGTGCTGAGACGGTAACACTCCCTTTGGTGAGCACGTCACAGCTTTTGCTGTGCACGTGAGGTTTGCGGGGTGATGTCCTTGGGGAGAGATGTGTGCAGACAGACAGCAACATCCTGTTTAGTGCGATGCAGCAAACTGGCACACGAGTGCACACTAGGCGTACCTGCCTGGCATAGAGACCTAGCGCACACCACGAGGTCTGCAGTGGTAGAATTGTGTTGGACTTGGCATTTTCACTACATAAGTCAATTTACTATTCCCTCCTCTGTCTATCTGTCTGTCTGTCTCCCACACACACCCGCGTGTGTCCGATGGAAAGGTGTCTGACCAGCAACCTGGGCCGGGACGAGAATCTGTGTCTCTGACCAGGGGACCTGGTCCAGGGACCGCACTTTGAGAACCGGGCCTGGCACGGAAGGGAGGAAGAGCAGAGCCCAGGAGCCCACTGAATGTGGCCACCCATGGGGTCCTTGAGTTCAGACCCTCCCACGGGAGAGAGGAGCAGCGCGAGTGGGGTGTGCAGGGCGCAGCGGCCCTCTTTAGTCATCTCTTGGAGGCCATTCAGAAGCCTGTTTCTCAGTGATTTACTCTCTTCTCTCCACGGCCGGCTGCTTACGATCATCATGGGGGACAGTCGCTCACCACAAGGCAGCCTGGCACGCCGCACACTCCCTGCCCCCCCCACCCTCGCCATGTCCCACGCCCTCACTGTGTCCTGTGCCCTCCCTGATCCCCTCAGCATGCCCTGCACCCTTGTCTTGCCTGCCTCCCACCCCAAAGCTAAATGGCCACCCAGCCCTCTGCAGGACGCTGGTCAAGGGGCCAGACAAGCCTGACTTACCGGCTGGCACACCACGGTCTCAGCGCCCCGCTGTGCTCCCTGCAGCTCTCTGCAGCGCGCTGGTCTAAGGGGCACAGACAGGCCTGACTCTTACTGGCTGGCACACCACGGTCTCAGCGCCCCGCTGTGCTCCCTGCATCTGAGCCCCCAGCTGCCACCTGCCATCCTTCCCTGTGCACAGCAGACAGGCTGCTTCCCGACGGTGCCAGCAGGAGGTGAGATCGTAGGTCACCGAGTGGCCTGGCCAGGGAAGCCGTCCTCCCCAACTGCTGGCATACCGGGCAGGGGTAGCCAGCCTGGGCTGTTCCCGAGGTGTGTCTGGCTCTCTGCTTTCCATCCTTCCTCACACTCTCCCCGGTCCCTTGCTGTGGCTCCTGGTATCCGTGGGCCAGGTGCAAATCTCCCTCCACAGCAGACGCATTTCTTGTTGCCATTTGAAAGCTCTTCCTGTGAGCACACTCAGCTTTGATTTCGGCCTCAGGCCCCACTTAGCCAGCCAGGCAGAAACGAGCCACTCATTGCTTCCACTGGGGTGGGAGGTGTCGAAGTGCCTGGGGCAGGGCCTGGCTTCTCTCGCTGCTGTCCTGTGTGCACTAGACATCTGCAAGACCTCTGCAGTGCCATCTGGCCCTCAGCCGGGAGTCGAGGCTACTGCGGAGCTGCCCCTTGGCAGGTGGCTCACCGCACGGAGCTCTCGGTGATGTGTGCAAGTAGCCCCACTGCCCATCCGGGGGCTCCCACAAGCTCGTCCCAAGGCCCAGCCTGAGCACCGTCTCCTCCAGAGTTGTCCTTTAGCACTAGGAAGCCCTGTCCTCAGGCTGGCACGAGCTATCCCAGGCAGAATCCTCACGTGTGTCTGTGTGTCCCCTCTGCACTGATACCACCCACTCAGAGGCCGAGCCCAGCCTACTGCCTTCCGTCCCCAGGACCAGAAGGGACCAGAGAGCAGGCACAGTTCCCTGGGTGAAGATGGAAAGGCTCAGACACCTGAACCCAGAGCTGCCCAGGGCACAGGGACAAGACCACTGGGGCTAGGAGGGTGAGGGCAGAGGGCTTTGCAGCTGTCATGCCCGGAGCTGCGGCAGATGAGCCTCTGGTGGCTGCTCTCTGTTGCCTGACTGTCACGTGGAGGATTCCACAGTGGGAGGGACAGAAGTGGGGTCCAAATCCCCGGGAACCCCTGATCCCATCCAAAGCCTTAATGGGTGGTGTGGAGCCGGCTCCCGGCGGCTGTCCTCAGTTGCCACCTGGAAAAGGAACATTGGTGTCATGAACTTCAGGGGTGAGCCTACCGTGGGCTCACTGCCTCGAAGGCTGGGTTTCTGGAAATGGGGTGGGGGGGTGACCCCAAGCCTATCCGGTCAACTGGAGGCCCCAGAGTAGAGCTCACCAGCACCAGCCTTGTCTCCCTGTGTGCTGGGCCCAAGCATGCCAGGCAGTGGCTCCACGAACCTCAGTGGGAAGGGCCAGCCGCCCCATCACAGCTGAAAGGAAATGCACAGCCATGGGCTGTGAATACTGCAGAGAAGACGGAGGTACTGAGAGCTAGTGACGCTGGGCAGGAAGACCTGCTTCCACTGAGCAGGAACAAGGGCTTCTTTGAACGGCCAGCCCCGAGGTACAAGGAAGAAGCAGCCTGTGGCTAATGAAGGCCTAACTACATTGTGTCTTGGAACGAGATGTGCGGTCAGCTCCAGTGAGCTGGTGGAAGCCACAGAGCTTTGTAAAACAAGAGGTCCAGGTCCAGGAGGAGGAAATAGCAAGTGCAAAGGCCCTGAGGTAGGAATCAGTCTTGCCGTGGGAACAGAAAGGAAGTTGGTGTGGCCTGCTCAGGCTGGAAGGTCAGCTCAGGTAGGGCCACAACAAGTCTGTGGTTGTGAATGACTTTGGAAATGCTAACTGGCAAAGCCCCAGGGGAGCTGCCATCTTTGACAGGAGAGGCCATGCCCAAGCCATGCCGGAAAGCTGGATGTGCCTTCACGGAGGACATACCGACAGTGCTTGCTGCCCCTCTGACACCATCTTCCAGCGACCGAGGTGGGCATTTGTTTGCTAGTTAAGAGAAGCAAATATTCCAACTGGAAAGTCAGTATTGCAGTAACAAATGTGCCCACCCACCCACCTTCCTGGAAAATGTCACTGGGGCGAAAGTGAGCTGTGAGCCTGGCTCGTCTTTGAAAGAGCCATGTGTGGTTTGGGGGGCCCAGGGACCCGGCACCCTTCATTCCCTGTTGTCACAGGTCCTGGCCTCCGGGCTGGGGAGGACCAGCAGGACGGCGACCAGGGTGGTACAGCACATCCTCACACAGGCGGGGCCTCGAGGAGCTGGCTGCATCAGGCCTGTCCGTGTCCTCTGTCCAGGCTCTCCACAGGGGACCCCGATGCCACCAGAGGGGCAGGGCGGCATCAGCAGATCCAGGGAAAGTTGGGAGTAAACCTGCTGATTTATTGGATGGGGTTTCTAAAAGATG